>JAQBSW010004078.1:0-73671 GCA_029291075.1 Eudiplozoon nipponicum
AAGAAAGAGAGAGAGAAAAAAGGAGGGAGAGGGACGGAGAGAGAGAGAGAGCGAGAGAGATACAAAGAGTGAGAGAGATAAAGTGGGAAAATGAGATTGAGAGAGAGGGAGTGATAGATTGAGAGATTGGGAGAGAGAGACATAGAGAGAGAAATAAAGAGAGAGTGAAAAGGAGGGAGAGGACGGGGAGAGAGAGAGGGAGATAGAGAGAGAGAGAGAGAGAGAGAGAGGAGCAGGAGAGAGAGAGACAGAGAGAGAGACAGACAGAGAGACAGAAAGACAGAGAGAGAGACAGAGACAGAGAGAGACAGAGATGAGAGAGAGAGAGAGAGAGAGAGAGAGAGAGAGAGAGAGAGAGAGAGAGAGAGAGAGAGAGAGAGAGAGAGAGAGAGAGAGAGAGAGAGAGAGAGAGAGAGAGAGAGAGAGAGAGAGAGAGAGAGAGAGAGAGAGAGAGAGAGAGAGAGAGAGAGAGAGAGAGAGAGAGAGAGAGAGAGAGAGAGAGAGAGAGAGAGAGAGAGAGAGAGAGAGAGAGAGAGAGAGAGAGAGAGAGAGAGAGAGAGAGAGAGAGAGAGACGGAGAGGAACAGAGAGAATTGAGTTAAATTTGTTCTTCATTTGTGATTTAATTCTAGTTTGATTTGCAATTTTTTTCTGCCACTGTTTTTGTATTATCAGCCAGTTAACATTTGTATCGATTAGGCATATTACATAGAATTCTAAGCAACTTTATGAAATAGAATGAGACAAACATTCATATTTTCACAACGTATTATTATAACTTTGCTCGTAAATTCGCAAGATATTGCAATTATGATGCTAGCCAAATGAAAAAGAGATATGTTACGAATCCATGAAGCATTGTAGAGATGAGATAGTTGAAGCCCGATATATGCAATAATATAACTATTTTCCGACTTTGATTGTGGATTACTGTTGATGTACGATTTCCTAGTACACACTCTCCCGTTATTTACATTTTTTGTCTGGTTTACTTTGCGCAAATGAATCAATATTTTCATTTTGTGAATAATAGGGAAGAAAATATTAAATAAATAGTTTTCGCATCAAACAAAACTTACTGCGTCTTTTGTTTATCAGCCAGCTACACGGATTTTATTAATTGTTTGTCTTTAAAAAATTTAATATATAAACCCATTAAATAAATACTTCTTAAGTTTACTGTTATTGCTGAAGATTTCGGTTGCATGAAAATATGGGTACTTTTGACACGCGTAGATATAAGTTAGCTTATATTCGATTCGAAAATTAATTAATTTATATTTTTGAGCTCCGAACAGCCTTGTTGAAAGTATGAATTAGGTGTTGCGAACCTAGTAACAAATTAATTCAGCTGTGACCAGGAGGATAAATCAAAGGCAGCCTGAACGGAAAGTATAATCTCATGCACATTTGTTTCCTGCTTACTGGCGACTCATCAGTAAAAACCGATATTACATCCTTACGAACCAAGTAACAAATTATTTCAGTTGTGATCAGGAGGATAAGCCTAAGACAGCATGAACGGAAAGTATAATCTCATGCAAATTCGTTTCGGGCTTACTTGCGACTCATCAGTAGGAGCCGGTATTACGCCGTTTAACCAACTATAATGTTGGCATCGGGTACTGACACAATAGCCATATTGTTGGTATCATTTACAGACTCGGTATATATATTATATAGAGTGAGTTAGCGTTGAAGTCGCACTTTCGAGACTTCCTATGATGTTAGCTTCACTACTGCAGGTTTACACATTCGTCTAGGAAATTGCAACGTCCTATTATCCCACATTTCTCACACAAATATAAAGTGATTAAAAGGCGTAATACCGGCTCCTACTGATGAGTCGCCAGTAAGCACGAAACGAATGTGCATGAGATTATACTTTCCGTTTATGCTGTCTTTGGTTTATCCTTCTGGTCAAAACTGAACTAATTTGTTACTAGGTACGCAACCCCTAATACATACTTGCATATATTTTAGTTCTCCGCAACAAACAGTATTTAACTGTTAGCTTTGTTGAAAGTTTAACAAATTGACCAAGTAGTGGTTAGAGCACCAGATTCCGAAGCAGACGTGCCCAGGTTCGAGCACTGTCCGCGGCAAATTCTGGCCAGTACGTTCCCGGTAAGGACGAAACCGGTCTACTAGACGAATTACTTTTTCCACACTATAAAATTCTATCCTCTTACTGACAAATGTATATACTTAATGGGTCAGGTGTTTATATTAAGATCGCAACTTTGATTATAATAAATAATTTCTGTTTGCTCAATGCTGAGCGACTGTGGGAAAATGTTGTTTACGCTTTTTCCAGTCTGCTATTTTGAGAAAAATGAAATTTTATCGCACGAATTGGCAATCCCGAGTAATGCAATAAAACGATTAATTTTACAAGTGCAATATAGAATTCTACCAGGTAATTTGACGATAAACTCAACTTAATGAATACTAATTAACTACTCATAAGAACTGGTGTACAGCTCAACAGAATATGTAACCTAGATGCGAAGAATAACTTGTTTTGTTTAAAATAACTTTCAATTTACTTAAATTAGATTTAGTCTCACCAAGCGAGAGTAATGCATTTAGAGTAATGCACGCCAACTTATTGCTCGATTTTCACAATTCATAAGCGAAAATACTGTCAGAATTCGTCAAAGTGCATAGAAACTGTGATAATCATTAGAATGTGATAAACTGTCAACGATGTAATGACGTCTTTAAACATGTTTGTCGTTTTGAATTATTGAATACACAACAGAAATGACGTCAGCCATTGTATTGGAAACTCGTGCTTTTCTGAAATACTCTGTAAAATGTAATGTTAAGCTGAACAGGTTTGCCTTTTTGAGAGTGCAAATATCCTCAATCTATCGTTGTTTTTTTGGCAAAAAATTGGCGTCAGGTTGGATGAAAGCCCAGTAAAGTGCAATCAACTTGGTCCAATTTTTTCAAAATATGACGTCGAAAATGGCACAAAATATGGCAGATTTATGTCTAAAATAGCGTAGAAACTGCGTAGCCAAAATAGCAGCTATGTGGGTAATCAGTGAAATAGCATATGGTGAGAAATTCCTCCTCAGTTTTCTAATACGTTTATAGAACTGGCAGCCATTACGCTTCGAGGATGCACTTGATAGAAATAACAAACGCGTCAGAACGTTGACGTTATGAGCAAAGATTCATAACAGATCACATTTAATAGAAATCGTGCGGCGTAATTCTTTACAATTTCTACGGGTTTCAACCGGGCGCTCACAACCATGACAAACTAATAAAACGACAGCTCCAATACTGCATACATCGAAGCATCTAAACAATTTTGAGTTCATGCATGAATTTGATTTATAATTTTTATGCACTTGAAAGTTTAATTTAGACATGAATCGTCTACGAGAACACTGTTTCTTTTTAATTTGACAACTCTTCATTGAAGGACAAGACATCTCAAGGGTTGTATCACCACCCGCGCAGCCAATGGTCGTTTAATGTTAAAGGGTTCTCAGCCATTGTCATACCGATTGATTGGTTTTTAGACAAGTATTTATCGGAAAAATAGGAGTTTTGTGCAGTTTCCGTGTAGGCTAACCATCAAATAAACAATAATGGCCAATCAAAATGCTTTCACCGTCAAAAATAGTATAAACGTAATGCATTATATTTTAAAGACCTCAAAAACGATATATTTTTCATATTTTCAATCTTACTTAATTAGTGGTTGATGTTGTGTTGTCATCATCGTGATTGCATGGCTACAGTCTTCGTTAAGAAGAATGACAAGATTGCCTGCAAGCTGGGGTGTATCAAATAGCGTGCGAATGCTACTTTTCATAGCAGAAGTACATACGTTGTTCCTGTTCGTCGGGACCACGGATTCACATGCAGCCAATGGCGCTCCACTATATGATACCGGAAAATCGAACGACACAAAATGATGCTTATCACCTTTAATACGTCGAACATGTGCTGGTGGCCATTCGGTTGTGGAATTAGAAAATAAATCCAAATAACCTACCATATGCTGTTGTTTAAATAAGAATAACAAATGCAAAAAATATTAATATATATATGGGAGTTTAGGCATATACATGTGTTTATATATAGTGTGCGGCAGAATGGCTCAATAGTTAGAGCAACCGACTCCGAAGCAGTTGTGCCAAAATTCGAGCTCTGTCCGCAGCAAATTCTGGCAAGTACTTGGCGTGCTCAAAATAAAAACGAAACAGTTCTAATTGATGAATTGGCTTTATACAATGTTTAATTTTAATTGGCATTATATATAAAATGAAATCAAATAAATATTGCCACAATTATTTGAATAACATGTGCCTGCTTTACAAGCCGGCTCTCTTCCTCAGATTCTCGCTCATTATTATCGCCATACAACCGAAATCTTAAGCACAAACTGAATATAAATACAATTATACGATCATTGATTGTACAGGGTGTGTTAAAATTTATTTAAATCAATGTTGCGTGCTTGATATAAGCATCACTCCATTACATATACGTTTGTCAGTACAAACTAAGCATTGTTTAAGATAGATAACCCTATTCATTCAGAATATCGATTTTGTTCTTTTTGGGAACTGTTCAAGTATTGCCCAGATATTTTCGGCGGTCTCAGCTCGAATCGGGGCACATTCTCTTCGGAGTTCCCGGCTCTACCCACTACGCAACCCTGGCGGACACTGATCAAAAGCTTTAGCTATATCCCAACTCACAGTTTTGATTACGCTTTCTCTTAGTTAGAGCCAATGTAGTTTCCCTATGAATATAAAGTTCTCATTAGATCCATCTAATCTGTCTTCGAAAGTAGACCAAATGCATTCGAAGAAAGTTGCACTGAAGTGAAGATATAAACAATTAAAAAATCATTTATTGCGAAGGCGGTAACAAAAATTATTTGATTAAAGTTTGCGATATTTATACAAACAACGCTCATATTACGCATATGATTGTCAGTTTAAACTAAGATTTGTATCAGGCTCAAAAGGAATTTAATCTAGTTGACCAGTTTCATCTGTATTAAGAACTCTTCAAGCACTTTCTAGAATTTTGCCGTAAACAGTGTATGAAAGAGACAAATTTTCTAGAGGAATCTGTGACTCTATCCACGGTGCTACCATATCGCACACCTCAAAATTTTTTAAGTTACACACTAATTTAAGTTTTTGTTTGCCTCTCCTTTATGGCGAGCTAATATAGCATCACTTTAGACAGAAGTACCAAAAAGCCATCCCAAATCAATTTTTTTTATCACAGACAGCACGCTAGCTGTAGAAGTGCTGTTGAATTGAAGATTTATGAAATACTTAATTATTATTAATTAGGATATATATATATATATATATATATATATATATATATATATATATATATATATCAATGGTGTTTATATAAAGCTCGAAAACTTGCTTTAAATAATGTTTATCACCACGCGCGTAATCAACAATTGTTTTAGTGTGTAAATCTGCAATTCAATACCACTTCCCCCGGTCAAGTGGTTTCCCGAGTGGCTAGATCGAAACTTAGGTCCAAAGAGATGTTAGATAGGCTCCATCCCAAGAAAAGACTAGCCAAAAGCATACATTAATATATAAATTAAAATTGTTTGTAGTTTGTGACAGGGTGGCCCAGCGGATTGTGTCACATTTTTCAGTGCAAACGTGTCCGATACAAGCCATGTCGCGGTGAAATTATGGATGTACTTGCAGAGACTGACCATTGAAAAACCGGTCCACTGGATAAATTGTCTACGCTATTTTATACAATACTTAATTTATAATGCTAAAGAGTATATATATATATATATATATATATATATATATAATTGATGGTGCTTATATCGCTTTTGAATAATTGATTTCAATAAATTTTATCTTCTCACGAGCATTTTATGCATATTCAATTGTCCAAATCTTCAATTCAATACCACTTTGCCAGGTAGCGTGGTGTCTGTTCTATAATAACAGATTGTGTGTGGCTTTATCTTAATGAAAGGCTAGTAAAATGCAAAAGTTACTATGCAACTGAAAACCGTGTAAACTAGGCGGTGGGGTGGCGCAGTGAATAGAGTCGTAGACACTGATGCCATCGAGTCCAAGTTCGAACCCTGTCCTTGGCAAATCCGTGACAGTATCTGTCGAGTTCCAAATATGGACGAAACTGGTCTATTGGAGGAAATGCTTTTGCTACCTTACACAATGCTTGGTTTATACTGATATATATGTGTATATATCCTGGGATTGGTACATATATCAAACTTGCTACGTTGATTTAAATAAGTAAATTGCGCACAACACCAATTTTCCAAAATATCTTTTATATTTTCGAATAGCAAAACTGAAAGAAAGTGGAAGCACGAAAAGAATGTTAAATAGGGTTTGTACAATCATATATATATGTAATCCATTCCGTTCAGGATAAGTGCGTGCACATTCACTCTTTGCTGGCATAGTTCGTCCGGAATGTTGTTACTTTACAACGCCTGATAAATAATTACCTCACATCTGTTATTGCATTCGGTTAACAGCTGAAAGCATTGTATGGTGAACATAATTGTGAGGTTTCAATAATAAGCTTCTCATTTGGTGACTTGCTTTAAGCGTCTAAATTACAAATCTTTAAATCAAGTTTGTGAGGTAGAGATAAGCACAAACCCCATTGTACCTAATAAGTCGCATAGTATGGCAAAACTAAGGTTCAATCTAGTTATTAATCACCTGTTTCGCATCGATCTATCTCACTTTTTCAATTAATAGTTTCTTTTGAATTCCAAAACCCAGCCTAAGCGGCTCAGTCACGTTTTCGATTTACGACCGGCGCTGAAATTACTTATTTCTTCTTAATATGGAAATAAATTTTGTTGCTAAGGGCAAAAAAGCAAACAGTACTATGTATGCTAGACTAATACAGGTAGAGAAGTATATATCTAATTTGCTTACCATATACATATATAGTATATATATATATATATATATATATATATATATATGAATTGAGGTTTAACCCTCGCATGAAAGATTGCCGTCGTATTCTGTTCATTATGCAAGTTTGAAACGTGTCAGTACGTGTAACTTGCAGTGTAGGTTTGCAATTATTCTCGATTGGTTAAATACAATACGATTAACGCTTATATCAAGACCGCAAACTTCATTTAAAGTAAATATATCTTGTATTACTTTAAATCAAGTTTGAAAGCTTGAAGAAAACACCAACCCTATTGTATCTAACCAGTCGTTGAACGATATAGCAGAACTACCGTCAGTCATACGTACTTACGCGTTTCGACCTTCCATGATCCTCATCAGAGTACGACGGAAAAATGTCTAGCGTGGATCAATCCGCCATACGTATATAAAGAAAGAAAAATTATATATGCGGCTCTCACTTCCAGTAGTCTCACATACATTGTACTTGACTGGATATGTTGGCTGCATAAGAACCATGTATGCGAGACTACTCGAGGTGAAGACCGCATATCTAATTTTTCTATTCCATATATTTGCGTTGCGGTTTGATCCTCGCTGGTCAGTTTGCCGTCGTACTCTGATTATGATCATGGAATGTCGAAAAGCGTCAGTAGGTGTGACTGACGGTAGGTTTGCTATGTTGTTCGAGGACTGGTTAAATGCAATAGGATTTGTGATTTATTCAAACTCGCAAATTTGATTAAAGAATCGTCACTCACACTCGCGCAATCCATGATTGTTGATTTCTTGTGTTTGTCAGAATTTGTTTCTATCAATGCAAATGAAAAGGGAACAGAAACAATATGATCATTTATAAGAGCTGGGTTTGCAACAATCACTTCTCACGAAACTTGGAAAAGAGTGAACAAATTCGCTTTTAAGAAATCTTACAACGTGCAGTAATTGATTACTCCTCAATCCAAAACAAACGAGAACAAATACACACAGGCATGACGTACGCTTGACTAGTGAGTTGTCAGTAATTGTTATTATATCACTAATCTCATTGCTAAGAGTGCATACATCCGGATAGATACACAAACCAATTTAACATACACTTTCGTAGAATTTTATTTAAAAAAACAACAATAATAAATGAGGTAGTTTAAACTAATATTTCAACTTGATATAATGATTGTCAACTTAGTGGGTGATGTGCTTGCCAATAGAAAAAGATATCCGTACCTAGATATCGAAATATCTGGCGAAATCATGATGACAGTGGATTCAAAAAATTCGGTACACAATCCGAAAATCAGGTAAACGTATTAGATTGGTTGCGAATTGCGTGCCTAAAATCTGAAAACGATGTTCATAGTGCGAAATATGTCACAATTTTTCTGTTAATCCGAAAGCCACCAAAATTGAATTTTAATATCACATTGCCGTTAATAAATTTTTAGTTAGTTACATTCCTAAACACAACTGAGTTTAATTGCATTCATGAACTTTTTAAAATAAAGTTAAAGTTTTTGGTACTCATCTCGGAAAGGCATACCTCTGAGAGTGGTTTTGCTGAGCCACCGCTAAAATCGTCGTTCTCGTTTCCGCAAATTCGTCTTTCGATGTCATTTGATGCTGTTTGTACACTGTTGCGGTTTTCTGATTCAATGAGACAGCCGACGCTCTCCAGATCAAGTGAAGCTAAGATGAGGTATTTATGTGAAGCAGCCAAACCTTGCAATCGACACGTTAATGGATGTCTAGTTTTCGGTAGCAGGTGGGCTATGTTATTGTCTACCAAGTTTATTCTCTCACTATAACAAAATATTTCAAAAAATTTAATGGTCAAATAGTATAACCGAAATCATGGTAATACCAGGCGCATATCTATTCTTATTCCATTGCTGCTAGAACTAGTATAGATAAACTTATTATTAAAATTTGCCCCTACATTGATGATATCCAAAATATTGCGTGCTCTTTAAGGCATATTTCAGTATCAGTAGACATCTGCACCTACATCAGGATCTGAAAGGAGGGGATCATAAATATTTTTGCGGTCATTGGACAGAACAGAACAAAAGTGGCTTAAACACAAGCAAATTGTGTAAGTTATGCATACATTACAACTAGTACCGTCTTTTGCCAAAAATCGCTTTCCCGAGAATCGACAAGTTATCGTAAACTAACTAAAAATATTGAACTTGGTTTAGTATCCTGATGGAAGATGGTGCCTAACGTTTTACACCAAAAGACGAGATCTATCACTAGCTTGAATTTTAGAGATTTGTCGGGCGTACAGTTATAGAGATTGCAGTATGTATAACAGTCTGCGTACGGATGACAAGACATAAATTGAGCTTAATCAGATTCTGTGAACACAAAGATGGCAACCATAAACTTGTCTGTGAGTCATCGTCCAATACGAACAAGCTGTAGAACGCAATGTTATGACATATATTGAGGTATATCTGTGAAAAATTGCTATCTGCTTCACCGACGAGAAATCTTTTATCCGATGTGACAATGAACAGTAGGTGAACACATGACTACGATTAAATCTTCAAGATCCAATACGATAGAACTTTTATTACAATTTGACGTCACATCTTGATAAGAATACAGTTTTCCCATAGAGAAAAAGCTAACAAAGAAACCGAATGAAAAATCAATGCTACCAAATAACGTTATGTTACACAATAAGCAAATTCTGTACCTTTGAGTATTGCATAGAATAGAAAGGACAAAAGTTTCTTGAGCACGGACAGTCGAGCGGATCAATAGAGAATTTAAAACTGCAAAATTTTCGTTAGCTGTTAAATCCCTCACTATTGAATAACTAAATTATTAAGCCAAAAAAACATATAACTATATAAGACTCGAATGCACAATAGTGTAATTCGCAATAAGGTGGCTGAAATGCTTGCAAATGGCGTGACACAGTGTTCAAGGATAAAGGTGAAATATTTGCAAATAATAGCTCAGAGTAAAGTTAATTTGCTATGAATAGGCAAATTGTTAGGCATCTTCCACACAGAGAAATTGCAAAATGTTTATACACAAATCACAAATATGGTAATTGTGTTGAGGTGCGGCCATTTCGTATTTGCGCTGACTACAACGAATAAGTGGGGCTGCAGGAAGATACTATTTGTTTGAACCAAAGGCTAAAAGATAAAACATTGCGGATTATGTTTCCGGAGCATATTGCAACAGCCATTCAAAGAAAGTACATTTACTGCGTATCTAATTCGCCGTTCTACGGTATTTCTGTTAAATCAGTTGTTAATGTCTTGTAGGTGCTGTTGATAAATTGACTACACTGCCATCTGGATGTCAAAAAATTTGTGCCTCTATTTCAATCTGGAGTGCGAAATCAATATAATCACCAATACCATTATATAAAAACATTTGTCAGTATAAACAAGGCATTGTATAAAGTAGCAAAGGCAATTCGCTGTCTAGAATGGTTTCGCCTTAATTTGGTGATTACATCAATGTGGCAATAGTCCTTTAAAAATTATTAGCGCCAATTTTGTAACCAATGCTTGCTTGATTAGTTCTCGTCTGGAAGTTGCACGATGCAGGACAGTTTGATCTACTCGGCTTAAAATTATCTTTAGCTTTTTAAAGTTTAAAATCGCGTATTTTACTCTAAGTTTAATTTTCTTTCTGCCGAGACTGTGACCTAATTAAATCACATAGATTACCCTCTAAAATTGGGAGCAGAAAAATTATCCATCCTGGTCTGCTGCAGGTTTCATGAATAATAGAAAAATGAAAAATTAAATCGTTCCTTCACAAATTAACCATTTTATAATTTAATCTTATCGCTATTATTTTAACTTTCAGAAAAGCGGATCGATTTTTGTAAATTATTCTATTTTCGTGTAAAATTCTGTGCAATATTTTTAACGTAAATTTTCTATGCATTGTGTTCACATTAATTCAGCCATAATATATAGTTTTCCTTTACTCAATACAGTCAGGTCAACCGTGACGGTCGATATACCTCATACTCCGTGTATTATTAATTTGTAATTCTTTTCTTTAAAAAATGGTTTTTAACTGTTGCAATGTATCCTATTAAAGCCCTAATAAAAAGGAGCAAGAATCAACGTGTTTGACTGATATATATATATATATATATATATATATATATATATATATATATATATATATATATATCTGTCAATTCTGCAGCGTAGTGATTGAGCTATAACTGATGATTGGGTTGCATGTTGGAAGTAACATTCTTGTGCCTCCTTACATTTTAAAGCTTCGTCTAAAATGCAGCCAAACTTTGCCAAAGCTGAATATTGGCTTTGCTTCTAGTATGCCTGTGATCAATACCTAAAAGCTCAGATTTCCAAGTGTTTATCCGGTGTTTATTGACTATTTTAATAATTTACCAATCCATTTGACACATTTGTATGCCAATGGCTACAAAAAACTTATGTGTATGCATTTATGCCTCAAACACGGTGCACCTAGCAACCAGTTAATTAATGAAGCACCCGAAGTTCAGTTCGTGCTTACTGGTGAGTCTTTAGTATAAGTCGTTACTTCGACTGAAGCTCATTATGTACCTGGTCAAGTTATGTGTGAAAATCAAAATACCATCTAACAGACCAAGAACCGTTTCATGCCTAAACATGCGGGTTCATAGTGTCCCAGGAGTCTACTGCATACTCATTATGATGAAAAAATGAAATACAGTTGGTGCTTGCCTTCCTTGTTTTGTGACTACTCCTAAGAAATATCTGAAATTTTTCTCAAAACGCACTGCATATTTGGTCAAGTCATGCGAAATTGTCAATTTGGCCCATATTAATTGGCCAAGTATATGCGGGATTCAGAGAAAGTACAAAATCCCACTACGAAGTAGCGAGAAAACCTTTGATTCGTATTGACTTTGGCATATCCTTATAGTCTTATATTACCTAAATTATTACCAGTTTGTCAGTGCTTAATATATAGTGGCTGACAAATTTGTCGATCCGATCTGAATGACAGTTGAGAACACTCAAATGTTTTTGCACCTAAGTAATAGTTATTACTGCACAATTTTGGTAGTATACATATGGACTAGTCAACTCATTCACCAATCTACCATTTCCTTAAAAACCAGAGCTGGAATATATTTAGCCTTATTGCTTTGCTTACGCTGACTAATAAAGGAGCTTTTATCGTGATTCTGGCTCTTCAGTATTTCTTCTACGAAATATTTCATTCATGTTTTTGCGAAATATACGATATCTTTGTTAATTCTGTGACATTTTGAACTCAAGTTTATTTTACCCATCCTAAAATACTCCTCACTATTCCTTGCAGATTATTTTACTTCATTTAAAGTTATTTGAATAAAATTGCGTCCAGAATTATTCCAGTCATAATTATTTCCTTTTGTTGCTTACATTTGACTAATAACAAATAAATCAACGAGGTTTTGCTGGTTTGAATCATTCCTGGTTATCCACATGACCTAATAAAAAATTATGTTCGTGATATTTAATTTAGTTTGAACAAAATTTTCATGAGCTAAATTCTTGTTGATGTGTGTTTGATAAATAAAATCACTAAGAACGTTTCATTGATGATAAATGCAGTTACCAGATATAAATGGGTATGCATATTACCATTATCTCATTTAAGCTTAGTCATCCAGGAATTCTGCAGCCGAGATGTAAACCTGGGAGAATTTTTCAGCCTTGTGACTGAAACGGAACATTTGTTGGAGTAAAACTGTAAATAACTCGAAATTTGCTGTTCTGATGGTATAAGGATTAAATGAAAAATTTTTAACCGAATGATACCGGGTTCGAATTCCAGCAGCATAAATTTCGTAAACCACTGCTCAGTGCTAAATATAGACAAAACTGGATTTGTTGTTGAAGTTAATTTGTCGCCATAGTCAAATTAAGGTTACTTGCGTCTAACACACACATGCGCCTAAAAGAACACCCTATATATATATATATATATATATATATATATATATATATATATATATATATATATAGCACGATTCTCGATTAAGTACACTTTATATAGGCCTTTAAGGGACACTTTTATTCCAGAATGTATAGAACCATATTTTCGGTGTGACAGTCAAGATTATTAATGCTAAAAATGCTAAGTTAAGAATGTTCTTCATTTCTGCTAATTATGTCATTTTTTAACATTATTTTTCATTTTTCTAATTTATTCATACTTTACATTATTAACAAATTTTCCTGGGTGCTGATTTTATAGCGAATTATGTATTTTGCATTCATATTTTGCCGAACAAGTGAAATTGACTGATAATATTTTAATACAGCACTTTTCTTGAGGCTGGTTACGACTTTTCATTGTGTGCGGCTATTATTGATTACCATATTACTGGCAACATCAATTGCATAAAAATAAGACTTAATCGCGCAATAAGTTTGAAAAATTAGAATATTGAGATTAAATTGGCGACACATGTCTTCAGTCGGAACATTTGCTTGAATCTGGTATATCTTTTCTACGATGTTAACTTTGGATTAGAAGCAATTTAATTTCAGAGATTTGCTTTCGTTTTATTTAATATTTTTTCAACCAAAAACAAATTTCGATGACATAATACATTCTGATAAAAATAAAATAATGCATTCTTGCGTAAATGTTGACGTATATGTTATGAAGTCCATTCACAAGGGATAGCTATAGATCTGAATCTTTACAAGGTTACAAATTTGTAAAACTGGAAAATAATGACCGTTTCAGCGAGTTCATTTTCGTTGAATTTATAGTAACGACATATTTCTCTACAGTAACATATATATATATATATATATATATATATATATATATGTATAGTAGGAAAACGTTTGGTAAAACAACATGGAAAAATCGAGTTTATGTGTATTGTGAATGAATGTCTAATTTATTTTAAGAGTAATTAACATCAAAACTACGTTCAGTTTTAAATGTCACTGGCGTCTAGTTAAATACTGTTTTTTTGCGGAGGTCTAATATATATGCAAGTATGTATTAGGTGTTACGAACCTAGTAAAAACTTAGTTCAGTTGTGACCAGAGGGATAAACCAAAGGCAGCATGAACGGAAAGTATAATCTCATGCACATTCGTTTCGTGCTTACTGGCGACTCATCAAGTAGGAGCCGATATTACGCCCTTTAACCACTATATATTTGGGTGAGGAATGTGGGATAATTTGTTTGAGTGAATGGAAGCTAGTCACAGATTAAATTTTATATGTAAATACAACTTAAAATAAAACTTGTTCTCATTCAATCAATAATGTTTAAACCATTGACAGTTAAAATGAAAAGAATTTAACTGCGCTATCAGTTATGCAATAAAAAAATGGTAATTGTTTAAATTAAACAGACTCTTGATTCTTAAAATCAAGTTTGCGAGATTGTCATAAACACCACCCGCGCAATCACTGTTTTTTTTAATTGCATAACATAATCACTGTTGAAGTTTTAAAATATTTTACCATCATGGAAGAGCACTATTTGTACTAACCGAAGATAATTAGCGTATATATTGAATTAAAATACAATGGAAAGATTTGTTTACATATATTTATATAATAATCCTGGCGTGCAGGGAAAAAAGTTCGATGATATCAAATCAAGAGTACATACCGAAGTCCACATGACTCACAATTTAAATCCTGTTCAAACTATGCCTGTGTCTAGCAGTGGAATATCTTTACTGTTAACAAGAAATAAATGGATCAAAAAATCATTTAAACTCTTAAAACCTAATTTATATAAAAAAGCTAATGCTGCTTTGATTTAATATCACGTGCCTAATCTAATTTTCCTATTTTATGCATACGTATAAATTTCAGGAATTCAAAACGAGATAATGAATTAGCTTTTTGCAGAAAATTTATATACGCGCTCCAATTAATAAAAATGTGGGAGAATATTGCCATACCAATCTTCTGGGTGAATTTGTAGTGAAATTGCAATAGCTCCCGGCCGTCCACGTTTTCCTATGCAGATTGCCATGAGCGGATCATTGATGTGAGGGGCAGTGCACGAATTATCTTTTCGGGGTGAATTACTTCGTTGAACAATGCTGAGGTAGTATTCGCCATTGGACTGCTGGTCAACGGGTCCTGTGGTGTTTATGTATGACATGTCAAAATCAGAAGATACAAAATTAGGCTAATCGAAACTAGAATATCGCAAATACAACTATAGAAAAAATAAACAACATTAACAAAGAGGAAAACTGCAAAAATTATTACATCATCATCATCATCAATAAAAAGCAACACATCGACATGAAAAGTAGCCTTAACAGCTGTTTTAGAAACAAAAGCTTCTTTCAGAGTCAAACTGAGAAAAGTTCGGTAAATATGTCCAGTTGCGCGTAATAATGCATTACTAGTGATAAAATGGAAAAATGCAAGATGCAAATTTACTTTTCAAGATTTGAATTTAAAAAATGTAATTTTGTTCTATTAGATGAATTTTTAGAGAAGGAATTCGATTTCGTGTAGGGCAATGACATAAAGAGGGCGTACATCTTTTGAATGTTTGCGCACTGCGAGTTTCAAATGTGGAATCTCCGCGATTTGCGTTCGCCGGTTGTCGCTTTGCCCTATCAGTTTCGCAAAGATCCGATTGATCCCAATTTTGCAAGTACGCATCGAGTTTGTCTTCTTATTGGCTGGGTGCGGACTCGTCCCCTTCTTCCGAGGACTTCAACATCGTTCAAACTAACCGCTGGAAATGAGGAACGATCTAATCTTACGTGGAAAATAGAATAGTTTTCAAAGAAATATGCGCCGAGTCATGATGGGTCATCGTTTTGAAATTAATTGGTTTACGTCGAAATAGCTATGTATCATCCACCATAACTTCTTCTTGATATTTGGACAGTGCAAGTTGGTGGCGTAGCAATTAGTGAATTGTTGAAATAAGGAGCGCGGATTTTGAAAGTTACGACTGGCGTGACGATTTAAATATCAATTAAAATATGAAGAAGAATTTTCGATATGTCGTAGAAATATTTCGACGCTGAATTTTAGTTGTTGGAAATTCCTTTGCCATATTATATTGATAACAAAAAAAGATAATTCGAAAGATAAATCAGAGTTGTAAACGCAACAACTAAAATGTAAATAGCAATAGCATTTAGACGAAGGAATTACCCACTGGTTATATAAGCAATAAATGATGTGCAAAATGCATTTATTATTTATTTTTTGTAACATTACTTGTTAAAAGTCATGTTTGTCATTTAGGGTTTTAGTTCGTGTTAGGTTTTAGATTTTTATTTTTTAGGGGACTTTTGGGCTGCGTGGGCGTCTGGGGTGTGGCTCTTATACAAATTTCCTTTAATCAAACGTTTTCACTATTTAAAAATATACAATTGTATATTATTTTTTTGAACCTAATAGCTAATTAATTCAGTTACAACAGAAGGATAATCACTCAGTATTAACGAAACGTATAATATCATGTACTAAAGCTTAACGTGCTTACTAGAGATTCATCAATGGGAGCCGCTACCGCGTCCTATACACCCTACATGTTGGGTGAAGAAACGTGGGTCAGTTGGACGGTACAATGTCCTATACGAATGTGTATACCAGCAGAAGTGGAGTTAAATTAATCTAAATTTTTCGATAATGCGACTTCACAGCCGAGTCTGGAAAAGGTGACAACACCATGTCTGTCCTGTCGATACATGGTATCAATAAAACAACTTCTGAACACACGTTACTCCGGAAAACCCACATATTCTGGTCTAGACCAATATCAGTTATAACATTTTGCAGTTATCATAACATTACTCAATTAAATGCATAATAATTGGATTATTTTAATGAATGTTGCGATCTTGATATAAACACATGACCAATTATGTGCATACATTCGTCAGTACAAACTAATTATTGTATAGTGTGGAAAAGACAATTCATCTAATACACCGGTTTCGTACTTATTGGAAACTCATCATGTACTATCCAGAATTTTCCACGGGCAGAACTCGGAATTTGGAGCTCTAACAAATGAGCTACTCTGCCGCACACTGCACGCACTTTTCAGTTATATAATAACTAATGCTTCTTGGTCTAGTTCGTAATATGTATCTTCAAATATTGAGTATGTGAAGAGTTCCCAATAAGGACGAAACCGTTTTACTAGATGAACTGACGTTTTGCTCAGTCTCGTGACGTGTCTGCGGAAAATTCTGGTCAGTACGCCATGAGTTCCAAATAATACTGAAACCGGTTTATCGGATGAATCGCGTTTTCTACACTATACAATAATTAGTTCAAACTGACAAATGTACATACTTAATAAGTCATGTGTTTATATCAAGATCGCAACCTTGATTAAAAGTAATTGATTGTTATTACCACCCGCGAAACCAATGTTCGTCTAGTTAGATAACTCTTCTCTCGGGCACTTTATCATCTTATAAACGTAAATACAATTTACTATTAACAATTTCTAGTGTTCCTTTAATGATCACACGTGCCTACCCATACGTCCACACAACCATATTTAGATATATATTGCTATATTCTTCAACGTTAGAATCTATGCATTTCAAGTTACACTAGTATACAATGAGCATCGAGTAAACACTATTATGAAATAAATAGTTATATCATATTTAGACGAGTCGCTTGGTTAATTAATTCATGCTAAGATTACACCAATCTATATATCGGATAACCCTCTACTTATGTAATTGTGTATAAGATATTGCGCAGCTGGTAAAAACTTAGTTCAAATATGATCAGAATGGTAAACCGGACACAGTATGACAGCAAAGTGCACATTCGTTTCGTGCTTACTGGAGACTCATCAGTAAGAGCCGGTATTACGTCCTTTACACACTATATATTTGGGTAAGGAATGTGGGAAAATAGGACGGTAAAATCTTCTATACAAATGTATAAACCTGCAGTAGTGTAGCTATTTGAACTAATTTGTTACTAGGTGCGCAACACCTAATACATAGTACATATATATATATATATATATATATATATATATATATATATATAATAGTTTTCTCCCTCATGAAAGAGTATCTGTTATATATATTTCATTGAATGATGTCATGATTATCTGAACTTTGATAACTAGTATCGATCAAGGCCAGAATGTGTGGATTTACTCCAGTAACAGGTATTCAGAAATAGTTGTATTTCTCAATTTAGGTGAACCGTAGCATATATTGAAATCCATTGAAATAGGACGCTTCAATCTCCTATACGAAAGTGTAAACCTGCAGTAGTGAATCACATAAAGTCTTCTAAAATGTAACTAAAACGCTAACTCACTCAATATTAAATACATAACGAGTCTATAAACGAAATCAACACTAAGGCTATTGTGTCAGTAACTGATACCAACACTATAGTATCGAAAAGGTATATGTTATTAACATTATGGTTGCCGAATCGGTACATGGTACCAACAGGATGGATTTCAATGTATGCAAAAAATTTACCAAAATTCAGAATTACAGTTATTTCTGAACAATTGTTACTCCAGTGCATCCATACACACTGGCCTTGATCGATAGCCCTACATACACTTAAATTTACCAAGTCTATGCATGTAAATCAATACTAGATCGTAAGCAAGATTCAAGTGATTCACTTAATTATTAAGCTGTTTTCTATAGCCAGTGAAATTTTTTTGTTATTGCGCATCCAAACACCTGCCAACTTACAAGTAATGTTATTGTTAAAAGAGGAATCTCGTTGCGCAGTGCTGTCTTTCTTGTGGTTGACCGCATTTTTCTTGTGGGACAATTGATAACACTCTTAGGTCAGTAAAATCTTGAATTTTCATCATTTCCAGGTGATGGTACAGCCTCAACTGATGGGTTCTCACTTGTCCTTTCTTTTTTAAGCCTTCCATTTGCTGATTGTCTGAAAATGACGTAGGAACAAGATTTTCCATTGTTCTTTCACCTAGTTTTTGATACCGAATTTCCCGTCTCAGCTTCAGGGTTGACACAATACGCATAGGAATAAAACACAACTTGTGGCAAATGTGGTATCCTTATTCAAGACAGATATATTTATATTTATTTTAATTCCAAATGTATTTTTTTAATTGTCTTCCTAATATCCGGTCTGTAAAATTGGTCTCGAAAATTAGGTGAAAGAACAATGGAAAATCTTGTTCCTACGTCATTTTCAGACAATCAGCTAATGTTATTGTTGTTGGTTTGCTAAGTAGTAACAAATCCTAGAGTGATTTGAACTTGCAATCCGAGAAAAACAGAAAAGCTAAGACTAATCCGAAATCAGGCATACGTCGAAAAACGACAGGCAACTGAAATGGGTAAATATGAAAATGTAAAGGAGCGAAACGATAATTAAAGTAAACGCGAAAGGAGCTCATGCTTAAATGGATACTTCTGATCCAATTCCAAATGGATAATAAGGCATTACATAAAGCGTAAAATGTGCGGCAGGGTGGCTCAGTGGTTAGAGTTTTAGATTCCGAAGCAGCCCTGTCTGCGGCAAATTCTGGTCAGTACGTGATGAGTTCCCAATAAGGAGGAAACCGGTCTACTGGATGAATTACCTTTTTCACACTATACAATTCTTAGTTTATCCTGACAAATGTATGTACATAATGGGCCAGGTGTTTATATCAAGGTCGCAAACTTGATTAAATGTAAAACAAGTTAAATGAAGTCCTATTGGCTTAAGAAAGCAAATTAAATAATACAAAAACTTGAAATAATTATATTCAATATATTCGAATTTCTACCAAATTTTTAATGTTTTATTTTGAATATCTATTTCCTCGGAGTCCTCCGATCTTCTTTTCTTGCTAATGATTAGTGCCTCAGTGAATATTGGACATGGTGATATTTAAACTCCTGATACATTCAGAAAATTATCCCTCGATTTTATTTCAATTGACACTCAAATTAACCTGGTCAATTTAGAGCGGTTACATATGGTGACACGTTTGCAGCCCTCCCAGTTTGGCTGTTGGTTAGATTCCTGTGAGTGTCTCGATAGGTCTCATGTTTTAGTGTGACCATATTGACTGGCTGTATATGGTCACCTATTCTAGTGTTAATTGGGCACATCATTTCCCTTACATACGTCAGATTACAGTCTTTGCAAGGTATTTCATATACCCCTGACGTATTCAAAAGTTTTATTCCTTCTTTTTGGTTTGGTGGTTTACAGCCTAAGAGGAGTCTTTGTTTACACACAATTCTAATATTGTATTTTGCCTTGAATGATCTTATTCTTCTACTCGATCTCGAATCTAGTTTCGGCACGGTCATACGGGAATTGAAAAATGTTGTCCTGTTGTTCATGCATCAAATCAACATCGAATTTCCTCATCACTCCTTCTTATCTATTAATTCATGTGGGTATTCATTCTCCTTGTAATCTATCTCTTTAGGCCTTTTTCATTTCGCCATTTCTAAACTTAAAATGAGCTATTCAGAGACTTCTCAATACCATAGATTTCAAAACACTTTTTTTCATAACACACCCGCGATACGAGTGAAAATTAATCAGGATAACCTAATATTTATTTTTACCATAGACATTCTTTTCTAATATCCTTCAGTTTCACTTCAAGGAATGCTATAGTTCTTGTTTTAAACGTGAACTTTAAATTCCATTGCTCTAGACACTGAATCACCCTGCCACAGACACACATTTTCCAGTTAAATACTAACTAATTTTTCTAAGTTAGCCGTTCTCTTGAGTGAAATCTATATGACAACTCTTTAGACCTAAAGTTATCACTACACACCACATATCTGCCAATACAGAACAGACACCACGCTACCTGGGGAAATGATATTGAATTTGATAATTATAATTGCCGCTTTGTGCTCAGCAATCGAACTTTAATAGTACTCGAACAATTTTTAAATTTGCATAAATAAGAGAAAAATTTTTTCGCGTACGGTGATAACAATTATTTAAACCATTGTTGCGATCTTTATATCAACACAAGTTCAATTATGTGCATACATTTGTCCGAATAAGCTAAGCATGGTTTAATGTGGTATCGAGATCTCGTGACGTACTGTTCAGAATTCACAGGACAGGAATCTGAGCATATCTGCTGCTGTGTCTCCTCCTCTAACAACTGAGTCACTCGGCCAACCACTACACAAAATTTTGATTTATAAAGTCAATAATGTTTCTTGGTTAGCTTTTTCTTTATGTGGTGCCTATATGACATCTTTTTAGAGCTAAAGTTCCAAATAACCACTGCCAATTTTTCCTCTAAGAACAGACACCAAAATCGCAACTTTGATTTAAATAAAATTGTTATCATCGCATGCGCAATTAATTTTCGCTCAATTTTATATACTTTAAATTCAATACTACCTCCTCAGTAAGCGAGCGTCTGTCCTATAGGAACAGATTTGGGGTGGTTAGTCGGAACTTGAGGTCTAAATAGATGCCATAGAGGCTCGACTTAAAGCAAAGGATAACCAAAAGCATTATTTCGTATTGTGTGTGGCGTGCCGCTGGGTGACTCAGGTGTTAGTGCAACAAATTCCGAAACAGATTTGCCTGGGTTCCACCCCTGTACCAGGCAAATTCTTGACAGTGTGTTAAGAATTCCCAATACTGATAGAACTTGTCTACAGGACGAATTTCCTTTTCTGCATTATAAAATGCTTCGTCTATACTGACAAATATATATATATATATATATATATATATATATATATGATGCGACTGGGGTTCGCATCGAGATGGCAACCTTTAATTACATGCATTGCTGAATGTCCATTAACCCTTTGCATACGTCAAAAAAATCTTTTTTCTTATCAACATCAATGACATAATTAAAGATGACTTCACTGGTTATGGATTTAGCAAAATAGTAGAATTACAACGGTGGTAAAATCATTGCATGATAAATTATTTAAAGATTTGTGTATTTAAATGAAATGTATTATTGTGTTTTAATATTATGTCGTTCTTTTAGGTGACGAGCTTTAATCAGACAAAGGTACTTGAGATGAGGTACCGAAATATATCAAGAAAATACATGAGCTAGTAAGAAGAAAACCTTGTTAGATTAAACAAGGATCCGGCAATTCTGCAACACCTAATAGCGCACAAATTTCATTATTCAAGTTCATTAAATTGTTACAGTCTCGTTGGAAAATATGTGACCACTAAAATTTTGAATAACATTAATGCGTAACTGCAATCTAAACTGTACCATCAGTTGTGGCCTGATCATTCGTGTTCTCCTTTCTAGAGCACTTTAGTAATTCTTTATCCAGTTTCTGCCATGCAGCCTTTAATTCACATTTCCACAAAGTGATAGCCAATTTGACGCCATCAACTTCAGGCACCGCGGCCACTGTAGAGGTCTCGATTTGTGCCTTATTTTTGCTCCAGTGCCAAACAGTTAGCTGGCGTTCTCCACTTCGTGAATAAACGTCAACTGTAACCAGTGCGATAACACCATGAAACGTGGATGAATTGTCACCAAGACTCATGATTGCTGTATTCAATAGGCAGGTGTCTTCAGCATGAAGGTAGCTTGGCTGAGCTACGTCGACAAAATCACCTCTACTAATTATGCGACTGCTATACAGTCTGTTTGTTAAGTTTGGAAAAAGTTGAATTATAAGCTTATAAATAAGAAATTATTAAAAATAACTGCTAAGTAGGTTGAAAAGTGCAAACACGAGCTTCTTTTTTCCTTCTAATAATGCAAGGTGGAAAAATCGGCTGATTTATCGAAATTTGGTTGTTCGGCTCTAGTATATTCATTCGTCGAGACTGGGAAATTGTGTCCGACTTCATTAGGACTTTAAACCAAATATTTTATTATTCCGTCAATATTTCGATACATGACTGCACAAAACATAACCAGGGTTGAAAGAAACATTTCCACATGCCGCTGGTGACAATAAAGGATATTTGAGTTTAGCAGTTCAGACGAGATTATTTATTCGAACAAAAGGTTTAGCTTGATGCAGACTTGTCACTATATATATATATTTTTCTTTTTCGCCTGTTTAAATTAAACGGCGTGAGAATGCAAATAGATAAATTGAAATTAACAGTTGTTTTACATATTAGGTAAAACAATTATGCGATATGGGTGCACAAACTAAGAAATTAAACAGTTCATGCAATAAAAAATTTTAAGCAGTAATCAGAAGTAGTATTAACGTAACTATGTTGGTTATAAACCGATAATTAAAATGACTTCACAAATTAATAAGCATATAACGGAGATTATATTATACTAGAGAGCTAAATAGGCCTACGCCAATGGTAGTTCTGCTAGGTGATTTAGATTATCGTGAAAGAAATTTTTATTTGTTCGTCAGTTTATTTTGCTCATCAGTTTGTAACTAATAGTCAAAACGAAATTTGTAACGGCTCAAATTAATTCGCCGACATATTACCAAAATGAAATTCAAATTTCATTACGCGGTACCAATTAAAACAAGCGAAATTCGCCGTTGACCAATGGCGTTTGACCTTGCGCTTCTACATCTATATAAACACGGTGCATTTACCATGCAAGCACAATTGATTGTTGTCGCTCTCTCACATTGACTTTTTACCTACGCAGACTTCTGGACTTGCGTTTGCGAAGTTGTGTCATCGTGTCACGTGGACTTCAGTCGCGCCAATCTTCTTGTTGCTGCACAACTAGTCATATGTAATCGATTATCTATTAATCGGATTTCTACGTGTGCCAGCCACCACGGTTTTGCCGCAGATCTTCAACAAGACAATTCAGAGCTTTCGAGCAGCAGCTCACCTCTCTGGTTTGGACAACTCTACGTATCCCGGTTCTTCCACACGTGAGAACACCAGCCAACCAACCAGAACAGGCCTTACGTGTCTAGGAATACTTCTAGACACTGTAGCACTACCAATCATTCTCGACATGTGCCGGAGAACGCGATTCCGGTCCTGATAAGGGCCACCCACAGTAAGTGTCTCTCATTATCTACGGCTTGTTTACTATTTTGTAACGTCGCATGGCGTTTACTTGCACGCGGAGCGTTTACAAAGTTAATTTAAATTTAATGTTTTTAATTTGCATGAAATGCCTAAGCGTCACTTCTTTTTGAAAGGAATATCCATGACGTAGGGTATACAAAGTATATCATGACAACTCTCATTGTGTACGAATATAATTTTACACATTTGCACACATACAAGCAAATAATGAGGCAAATATGATTTACGTTGATAGAAATAAATCTGAATATACATAAATTGATACGCGAATTATTATTTAGGCAGCTAAAAGTTGTTAAGACTTAATATTATGTGATTCTAAGAGCCACGATTCAATAGTAGGCAGGCGGGTTGGTTTAAAGAAATAACAATGTACAAATCAATTCGAGTAACGTCAACAAAAAATAACCAATAAGTTATATCTGACGTAATTAAAGGCCCATTTATTTTTCCTTTTTGCGAATTCTTTATCGATCAGTAAAATCAGGAGAAAACACATCAAAATGTCTAATAAATTAAACGAACATTGGTTGCAAGGACGGTGATAACAATTACTTTTAATCAAAGTTGTCATCTTGATATAAACACCTGACCCATTATGTATATAAATTTGTCAGTATAAACGAAGCATTATATAGAAAAGGCAATTCATCCAGTAGACCGGTTTCATCCTTATCGAGAAATCATCGCGTACTGGTCAGAATTTGCCGCGGACTGGGCTCGAACCTGGGCACGTACACAATATTTATCAGGTATGTAGATTCTGCAGAAAGTCCTGCGAAATAGTCCGACCGGAAGAATGGATTAATAACGAACTGTTTGATGACCAATAAAGAATTCATGGATCTATTTCACGAAATTAACTAAGGCGGAGTGACTCAGTTAATAGAGCACCAGATTCCGAAGCAGATGTGCTCAGGTTCGAGCCCTGTCCGCGGAAAATTATGGAAAGTACGTGATAATGTCCCAATAAGGACGAAACCGGTCTACTGGATGAATTGCCTTTTCCACACTATACAATACTTAATTTATACTGACAAATGTATGTTCATAATGGGTCAGGTGTTAATATCAAGATCGTAAACATGATTAAAAGTAATTGACTAATAAATTATTTAAATCAAGTATGTAATCTTAAGATAAGCACCAATTCGATTTCACCTAGCCCATTTAAAAAAAACAAACTACCGTCGGTCACACGTGCTGTCAGTTTTAAACTTCCATGGTTATCATCAGAGCACGACGACAAGATGTCTACTGAGAATCAGACCGCAATGTATATATTAGTAATACAAGATTAGAAATGCGGCTCTCACCCCCTAGTAATCTCACATATATTTTCTTGAACTGAAAGTGTCGGCTGCCCAATTTTTACTCAGTCTCAAACATTATCGTTTTTCAGCTTTTGCACCTTGTATGGAAGTTATACATTTAAAATTTATTGCACGAGTGGTGGTAAAATTAAATGATCTAATTCAGATAAACGCAAATCCCATTTTATCTAACATTAGCAAACTATCGTTAGCCACACATACTGAGAAGTGATAGATTTCGTTCAAACGGCTTACTAACTGGCACCTCTCATAAAGATAAATGACTTTCCTCTAGATAAGCGCACGTCATGCACGCGTATAAAACAATAATTGATTGCGCGGGTGGTGGTAACAATTCTTTAAATCAAGTTTGCGAGCTTGAAGTAAACACCAATCCCATTGTTTTAACCAGTCGTCGAACAACATAACAAAACTACCGCCAGCTGCAACGCACTGACGCGTTTCGACCTTCCATGATCATCATCAGACTACGACGGCAAACTGACTAGCGAGGATCAACCGCATTGAATATATATATATATATATATATATATATATATATATATATTTGATTTCCATATATATTCAATGCGGTTTGATCCTCGCAGTCAGCCGTCTCGATAGATCATGGAAGTCGCACATAAGTGCATTTTGCTGGCTAGTTTTATAATATCGTCTATATGTTTGTTACTTATATCTGTCAAGAATTCAGTTAAACATAATTACATGAACCTACCAGTTCAACTGCGTGAACCTACACTGAATAATTTTAATTTCTTTTTTTCACAAACCAGACTAATTTTGTAACTTTTTTATGTTAAATTGAGTATTTACGTGTGACATCACTAGTAAGGAGGATAGCAACATAATTTAAAAAAATACCAGTCGGAAAATCGTGCCAGTTTAAATGATCAAGAGTTCGTAAAATAATAAACGTAATAGAAATAAATTCAAATAAGTGCGACTGGCGGTAGTTTTGATATGTTGTACGACGACTGGTTAAATACAATGGGATTGGTGTTTAATTCAAGCTCGCAAACTTGATTTAAAGAAGTGCAGGTCAGAACAGAAAGTTCCGGAACTTACCGTATGAAGGAAAGATCTTATTGATATTGCAAACAACAGATGATATTTAACGAATATGCTCATTAATAATTGTTGTAACTTGGAAAGGTTCTAAATTAATAGAAAATGCTAGATAACAATAAATAAAGGACGAATCTGTAGAATAAATCTAAGGATAACCAAAAGATCATTATCTATTCCATCTCCTGTAGGCTAATTTTAATCCATTGTTCTTACTATTTGAACTGGAATTTTATTTTCTTATTCGTGTAACCCTCACTTTCTCTCATTATTTAGTACTGTTCCAAATCGAGCTTAGTGATATTTCTTTTTTTGTTTCATCCTTTATGCTATTATTTTAATTAATTTCAAACAGATAACTTAATCAATCTTGTTGAACTATTACGGCTGAATGTTAATGAATTTCGACAACCATCCTAATTGTATATTGTTTGTAATTGTGTATTAAGTATTACGTTACTGGTAATAAATTATTATAAATAGGATTAGTTTGACACACAAAATAAGCATGAACATAAGGTATTATTCCATGTGCACGTACATTTCGTGCTTACTGGCAACCCACCAGTAGGAATCTGCACTACGCCCTATACCCCCTATAAATTTCGTTAGGAAACGTGGGACAATTTGCAGGATCAGTATATATTATTCTTAGTAAGTTGGTTTTGAAGTCGCACTCCGGAATATTTCGCATGAAGCTAACAACTTTGCTGCTTGAATACATATTCTTTTACGAGAATATGCCTTCTACCAATCTCGCAAGTATTAACCAAATATAAAGTGGGTATAACTTTCATTCGTGCTGAATGTGGAATATCATTTTGGTTCTATTCAATCTAATTTGTTACTAGGTGCACAATACATAATGCATATTTTCATATAAATTATCTCTCCACAACAATGAATATATAAATTAGATAATAATTTCCCCAATATTGAATAAAATGATTTTTATACTTTATACTTTTTTATTATTTTTTTCCTATATTCATTTTATCTGTCCAAAGCCGTTTAAGAATGAAAATTCTTCGTATAAGAGATTCTAATGAACTAATTATTTAAAGTTAATATTCTTATATACCCGCCTCACTTAATTCTCAATTTATTTCTCTCTATGCAATTCTCATTCTTCTTTTAGACGGCAATATGTCTACGAACTTATTTTTCTTATTTTTGCATAATTTTTTAAAATTACATTCCTTTTGTAGCATCAAAATTCATTCTTTGAGTAATTCACCAATGCCATATATCATCGCACGCATTATATGATAACTATGCATCAAATAGTAATAGAAAATTGAATGGCTCCATATGAAACATGGCACTAAGTAATGGTAAGAAGCGAAAACTGCCAAAATTCGTGTCAGAAATTAGCTCCAGAAAAAGTTTGTGAATATCGGAACATGATAATTTAGTATGTGAGTTTTGCAATATACCTCTGGCCGATTAATTGTAAAATAGGTTATATTAACATTTTCATTTCCTGTTACTGCAATGTATCAATTAATTTAGTGCTTTTATATCGCGTAACTTATTTTTTTAGCAATTATTATCTTGCCTTACTATATTACTTTTAGTATTTACATTTTTGTCTAAGCTTCATTTATTTTAACTTAAAATCTTGATTGAATCTATATTTACACACTAACCTCAAGATGATTTATTCTGGCATTATTCT
Organism: Eudiplozoon nipponicum; assembly: GCA_029291075.1. Lineage (NCBI taxonomy): Eukaryota > Metazoa > Platyhelminthes > Monogenea > Mazocraeidea > Diplozoidae > Eudiplozoon > Eudiplozoon nipponicum. The sequence goes on from JAQBSW010004078.1 coordinate 27,986, forward strand.
ACTACTCGTGAGTTAAATTTTGTCTTCAATTGGTCTTTCTCTAACTGTTCACTCAAACATTGATTATTTAATTTGTATTTGTCATCTATAAGCGAGTTTCTGATTCTTATTCACGAAACCATCGCTTCCTTCCATAATTTGGTACTGCGTTCCAAATCGAACTTAGTAAAATGTTATTATATATTGTTTGTTGCAGAGAACAAATATATATGAATTTGTGTATTGTATTGCATATCTAGTACACATTTGGTTAACAAAGGGTGAGAAGGATAAACCAAAGTCAGCATGAACGAGAAGTATACTCACATCAACACATATATTTCGTGGTTACTGGCGGCTCATCAGTCGGAGCCAGTATTATGCCCTAAACACCCTAAATATTTCGTCAAGTTATGTGGGACAATTATGCGGTACAATGTCCTATACGAATGTGTATTCAAACATTATTGGAATGGCTCCGTTTTTAGAGCGGACTCCGAAGCATGTCTATGTATGTATGCGTGTATGTGTGTATGTATGTATGTATGCACGCATGTATGTATGTATGTATGTATGTATGTATGTATGTATGTATGTATGTATGTATGTATGTATGTAAAGTATGTATGTATGTATGTATGTATGTAATGTATGTATGTATGTATGTATGTATGTATGTATGTATGTATGTATGTGTATGTATGTATGTATGTATGTATGTATGTATGTATGTATGTATGTATGTATGTATGTATGTATGTATGTATGTATGTATGTATGTATGTATGTATGTATGTATGTATGTATGTATGTATGTATGTATGTCTGTATGTATGTATGTATGTATGTCTGTATGTATGTATGTATGTATGTATGTATGTATGTATGTATGTATGTATGTATGTATGTATGTATGTATGTATGTATGTATGTATGTATGTATGTATGTATGTATGTATGTATGTATGTATGTATGTATGTATGTATGTATGTATGTATGTATGTATGTATGTATGTATGTATGTATGTATGTATGTATGTATGTATGTATGTATGTATGTATGTATGTATGTATGTATGTATGTATGTATGTATGTATGTATGTATGTATGTATGTATGTATGTATGTATGTATGTATGTATGTATGTATGTATGTATGTATGTATGTATGTATGTATGTATGTATGTATGTATGTATGTATGTATGTATGTATGTATGTATGTATGTATGTATGTATGTATGTATGTATGTATGTATGTATGTATGTATGTATGTATGTATGTATGTATGTATGTATGTATGTATGTATGTATGTATGTATGTATGTATGTATGTATGTATGTATGTATGTATGTATGTATGTATGTATGCATGCATGTATGTATGTATGTATGTATGTATGTATGTATGTATGTATGTATGTATGTATGTATGTATGTATGTATGTATGTATGTATGTATGTATGCATGTATGTACTCTACTTGTATTTATCTATATGCCTATGTATGTATTTAAGTATTTTTTTCTTACCTGCTTATATAATTATACAATTCTCTATTATTGTATACACGCATGTTCGTTATTAGGTCTGTTTTTTGTTTTCATTGATTTATTTAATTATATATTTATAAATACATTTTATTGAATTCACTAAACTGAACTTACTGCCCTGATCGAGTTTGTCGTCTGTACCAGATGATAACTCGTTGTCTAGGCTGCTCTAATGTGACGAAATCTTCTGTACTTAACCAGCATATTTTAGTAATTGGTGAATGACTGTGAAATTTGTTGCATAAATGCATACCAATAATGATGCGGTTTTTACGAGTTTTATTGTCACTGTTGTCCATAACTGTAGTTGATTTCCATGGGCATTTTTTAAGCCAACAGCCAACAGTGAATAAGGTGTGCACAATTTGCTATGTCTTCCGTTGTAGCTGCGTATTCGTTTATAACTGGACCATTGTGCTGGATCACACCATTCTTCTTTAATCGGCCTGTGTGATTGACCCGATTCAACGATATTTGGTAGACTTTGAGCAAAAACACTCGAAAGAGGCATTTTGGTGTAGCTAAGTCCGGAAGCAATGCATAGCAATGGCGCACATGGAAGAGGCAAACAACTTTGTTCTGGAACGAGTCCAGCTGGATAAGCGTCTGTTAGTAATGACTGGTTTTGGCATAATTTATTATTAATTACCTGATTATTGTCCTCGTGATTTGGTGCGTAGGGCGGAAGTTTGACACCGCTTGCCAAAAGCTGACCGGCTAGCCTATCGGGATCCATTTCCAAATCCTTTCTGGAGCATTGAACTGTGGTCATAATCTGATGAAAATTTGTTCAATTAAATTAAAGAGTTGTGGTAATTGCAGTTTCCCAGGTTTTAAAGTTGAATACTTTTTTACTAACCTATTTATTGACGAATACGAGATATTAATTTTATTGTTTAATTGGAAAGCCAATGGCCATTTGGATTTCTGTCCCTCTAAAGTCCAAAGTTCTTACTGCATTTAGAAGTTAAACATATTACTCATTTGCCTATATCAGATTGACATAGAAACCTATTTTTGTGAACGCTACAATATTATGCGATTCAGACCAATAATTGCATGAGACTAATACGTTTATAACGAAGATAACACGTTCATCGATAAAGCTGAACGACATCATACCAAAGACGACCATCTACCCAAGCACTTAGAACAAATTCCGTAAGATAAATTCGCGTAGTGTTAATGCCAATTTGATTCATTTCATTTTTGCATGTTCCGATGATTTTATACCAAACAGTCGTACATCAACGTAGATAATTAAACAAACATTGCTTGGGCGTGCAGTGATTACATTTACTATAATCAAGGTTGCGAACTTGATGGAAACACCTGACCCATTGTGTACATAAACTTGTCAGTATAAAGTAAAAATTGTATAATGTAGAAAAGTTAATTCATCCAGTAGACCGATTTTGTACTTATATAGCCGAGTTACAGTTAGTATATAACTGAAAAATTTGTGTAGTGTGCCGTAGGGTAGCTCAGTGGTTAGAGCACCAGATTCTGAAACAAATGTGCCCAGGTTCGAGCCCTGTCCACGGCAAATTCTGGCCTATACTGGCAGGTGTTTACATCAAGTTCACAACCTTGATTACAATAAACGTAGATAACATGGTGGGTTGGAAAATATACTATGTTTATAATGCATGACCAACCAGGCCTCTACATTGCGTAATACTAATCGAACGATTCATACAAATTTTCACGTATTTATGTATTCCTTGATTAGACATGTGATAATGCTTTTCATACATAAATGTAGATAAAATACTACCAACTATAGGCACGAAATTATTCTATGATTCTAATGCATATTTAACCATAATTCTTCACCGCACAAAACTTACCGTTAGATTCCCAGTGATTTCCGCGCATTTTGTATGCCTTAGTTACACATGTTATGATGCTTAATATCATGCATTCATACGTAAAATTTGACCAAATTATTACGCACGATGGTCTTAATAATATGTTGGGCTTATAATGCCTAATTAACGAGAACACCACCTCGCACAAGACTTTCTGTCAGATTCCTGCAGATTTTCACCAATTTATTTATCTATTAGATGAGTAGGATACGGGTTGGCTCAATTAAGTAACCGATATCACGAAAATAGGTTGTTTTGGTATGGACTTGCCTTCTAGCACAATTGCTTTTGCAGATACATAACGGAGTTGCATCGGTAGACCAGCAAGTACAAAGTGTATGGATTTATTGGAGTAACTGGTGCTTAGAGACATTCAAGTATGTATTAGGTTTTGCGAACCTAGTAACAAAATAGTTCAGTTGTGACCAGAAGGATAAACCAAAGGCAGCATGAACGGAAAGTATAATCTCATGCACATTTGTTTCGTGCTTACTGGCGACTCATCAGTAGGAGCCGGTATTACGCCCTTTAACCACTATATATTTGGTAGAAGAATGTGGAATAATAGAACGGTGCTTAGAGATGTTTTTGTAATTCTCAATTTTTTAATGAACTTTAGCATACATTGCAATTCTTCGTGTTGGTACCATATACATTTTAGGTACCATAATTTAAGTAACGGGTACATAAATAATAGCCATAGTGTTGGTACCATTTACAGACACGGTATTTATATTATGCATGGTGGGTTAGCTTTGAAGTTACATTTTGTCGAAGACTTTATATGAAGTGAGCTTCACTACTGCAGGTTTACACATTCTTATAGAAGATTGTACTGTACTATTTTCCCAATATTTCCAACAAAATATATAGTGGTTAAACGGCGTAATACCGGCTCCTACTGATGAATCACCAGTAAGTACTAATTGAATGTGCAGGAGATTATACTTTACGTTTATGTGGTCATCGGTTTATCCTTCTGGTTATATTTGAATTTATGTGTTACTAGGTGCACAACGCGTAATACCTAATTGAATATAATTTAGTTCTCCACTACAAACAGTATCTAACTGTAATATATTTAATGGAATAGTATCATGATTAGCGCGAAATGTAATAATAATAATAAATCCAGAGTGTATGGATTTACTGGAGTAATAGGTGTTCAGAAATATTTGTAATTCTCAATTTCGGTGAACTATAGCATTCATTTAAATCCTGTTTGACGATATCCTCTCGAGTATGAATTTGACGTGGTCTGGTTCTGGTATTTATTATCTCAATTTTCTCAGTAGCCAAAAATCTTTCTCGATCTTGTGTTCGTTGGAATTCCTTGACGCTCTTTTGCTAGGTTGTTAACTAGGTTTCTTTTGTGAGATTTTGGCACACTGCTGTTGTAGTGAATGTATTGCCCAGTGAAAGTGGATTTTCTATGTATTGCCAGTGTCAAATCACCATTTTCTTCTCGAGTGAGTTGGATGTCCAAGAAGAGAAAACTATTGTCTTTCTCTACCTCGAGAGTGAATTTGATGTCTGGATCGGCTCCATTGGCTTGCTTGAGGATTTCGGTTGGGTCTGCTGCTTCTGGGATGAACAATAATATATCATCTACATACCTTTTGTAGAGTGCGCACTGGTCAATTATACATTTCAAGATGATGCATGTATACATCTGCCAGGAGGGGTGCAATGCAGCTTCCCATAGCTACACCATTGATCTGACTGTAGTATTTCCCTTCAAATGTAAATTGCACGTTTTTTGTACATGCTAATATGAGGTCTTTGATATCATTGGTGTCTATAGGAAAATTTTGAAACTCATTTTTAATCAGGTCACACAAGATCGTCGTTGTTTTTCCAGTGGAATGTTCGTAAATAAGGATGAGACGTCAAGCGAGACCATTTTATTCTGTAGGATTTTTCCCCTCAGTTCATCTGCTAGCTCGAAAGAGTCCTTGATGGTGTTTGTGTTTATGAAATTTCGTAATGGTTTATGCTTCAGTCCATTGATTATTGACATAATGGGCCGCATCAGAGGAGCGCCTGAGGCTATCAAAGCTTTGTGTGTCATTGGTTTTCTGTACAATCCTGCGGTGTTTGTCCCGACGGCTTTTGCCCTTTTGGATTTCTTCTACGAATTTTGACCCAATACCGGAATTTACCATCGTAGATAAGACATTTTTCAGAATTCATTTATTCTTGATTCGATCTTTGTTGAATCATCTTTCTGTTTGTTGTCAGATTTGTATTTTAATTGATCATTTATGATCTCGTTAATGGACTCTATATAAGCGTTGGCTTCAAGTATAACAGCACCTGATTCTTTGTCGGGTGTGACAAGTCATGCAGATATTTCTAATTGTGGCTTTCGTTGATCTGGCTGCCTTCGAAATCCTTTTTTTTGTTCTTGTGCGCTAACTATCTCAGCTTTCAGTCTATGTCCATTGAATGCTTGTGGAGCGGTGTCTTTTTTTATGTCATTTTATAATTTTTCGGTTCGAGCCTGGATGTCAATAATGTCGAGTTCGCTTAGGTTTCTCTTAATTATGCAGAATTTTGCTCTTAAGAAGAGCAATTCTTTCTGATGTTTTGATTAGATCACTTTTGAATAATTGTGAATAAATGCATCAGGATTTGTAGGAAACTTCGTTTGTTTAGGGAATTTTTCCATGTGCCTAAACATACCTAAAGATTCAAAAGGTTCAGCACCATGATATTCTAATCGACTGACCACAAATCACAATCCAATATGACATATAACAACCGAGCAAGGCCAAACACCCCTCGACTGAATACGTAAGACATATATATATATATATATATATATATATATATATATTCTCACTAACCGTTCTTCAGTATTTTCTTGTATACTAGACTTAAAGTTTTGTATTTAGGATTTAGGCGTTTTCTAGACATTAATTAAAATTTACGCAGACGAGTTGAATCAAGTTATATTTAAAGATGTTTTCCTTTTACTGTTTTAATTGAAAACGCGTTTGCTCTATTTGTTTGTGTAATTGTATTATTCCTAATTATTCCAAATATGGATGCATCCCATTTCAATTAATTATCCCTATATCTTTTAATAAAACTTCTTAATTGACCCTTTATTTAATCATTTGTTATATTTGTTAACCCTTCTCTCTATATCTACCTGTGTTACCTTCAATCGTACTCGTTAAACAACATTATATTAACTGAAATATTCTATTTATTCAACCTTCTAATACTAAATTCCCTGCAAATACATCACTATATCTTCTAATTTAATTCCTCACCGTGAGTTCCTCTACGATCCGCACCTATCACACCAAGTATTAAGACTTCTTATAAAGGATAATTGCATCGTCCAATTGACACAAATTTCTTGACCAAATGTATGTTGAGTTTTTGGTTTACTGCCGGTTTCTACTGACGAGTCAACAGTAAGCACAAAACACATGTACACGAGATTATATAATTTGTTCATGCTGATATTGAAAATCCTTTTGGCCCTGTTTGAACTAACTTGTTTCTGTGCACGATAAACATAATGCACACTTATAGCAATAGTTATTGAATGTTCACTCAAACTAAAAAATAGTTTGAGTCCATAATTAACTAACTCAATTTGCAAATATGTTTGGTTGCTATTTAAAAGATTAGTTCCATCTACGTTAGCTTGATTGAAATTTATGTGGACGAATGTTGCCATCAATTAGAATCAAACCACAAAATAAGAGGAGAAACTTCTGTACATTTTTTAAAAGTTTGCGCATTGCGGGCGTCATTTGACAAACTGCTTTGAACTGACTTGGCGAACACGAAATACCCATGTGGGAATAAAGACAGGATTATAATTACACATATTGCTGCTATTACAAAAACAGCATAATATATCAAGTGCTATATGTCTATTGTAATGTGACAATTTTGGGAATTGACAACTACACGTTCATATCCATAAGTATGAGGGGATTGAGCAAATCCACTTCCGATTGCTTCAGAGCCATACAACTCAACTCCTATGCTATGAAAAACAGACGTTGCACGACGCAATCCCTGCGGGTTGTCTTAATCCAATTCGCGCTTCTTATAGTCACAGAAAAAATCACTGCTACAGGCTGACACAATATCTCAATAAAAATTTGATAATCAGTTTATTTTAAACGTATATCAGTGTAAAATGGAGTTGATCTATTATTAACATGAATTTGTGTGCTTTTATCAAACTATATGAATATACGTACACGATAGACACTAAATGCTTCATCGCTGAGATTAATGTCATGTCCGTCATATGAATATAGTATCTGGTACATTATATACTAAATTTAGAAATCGATTTTGATTAAATTGTATCATAAACATAAATTATACAACAACGAAAGGAAAGAGGGAAACAAACATGTTATGTTATAAAAATGTTTCGGCACACAAACAATTTACCAGTTTATAACCAATTTGTTTGCGAGATTCCTTTGCTTATTTAGCCGAGTATTAGGGATGTTGCAACTAACAGCGTCACTCGTTTTCGTTCCTTGATTTGAGCAATACTTGGAAATCCACTTGGTCCAGACATTAACTGGATAGTCAATCCGTTACTACAACGATGTTTGCATTTTTCAATATATAAATTTTACAAGCAATTTTTCTTCGTGGCTTCCACTTAGACAAATTCCTTTATGATTAAACTTTGCTTTAGGCGGCTTGCTGATGGTATTTAATTACAAATCAAGTTCGAAAACGTTCAACGGATTATTTGGATAAAAAACAAATGCTAAAAGGAATGTCGAATTAAATATTTATGGTAAGTTTTCCTCATATATCCAATGTTGATATACTCTAAAAATGTATGAACTATTAGTTGACACTGTTCTAAATGACGAAGTTTATAGAGTACTTACACATTGATGCAGTTCTTAGTGTTCAAGTGGTACCATTAAGTGTAGATGAAGAATGAAGTTCGCGCTTATTGGTACTCTTTTCAAAATAATGTCATTTAAATATCAGCTCAATGGGATTAATACTTCTTATGTTAACAACCATTGCAAAACAATAAATAGATGACACATCAGGTGTACAAAGTAAACTCGAACGCAATTCCGACATACAATTAAACAGTTATGAAAATTTTCATTAACTGCCAATAGAGTTTGACGCGATCAAAATGGTTCTAGATTTTCACAAACCTTAAACCATTCATTTATTATATATATATATATATATATATATATATATATATATATATATATATTTCTGTCTCCATATAACGCAATATACGGAGTAAGAATTTCAAACAATATTAAGAATTCAGCAATAATTGATTGCGGGTGGTGGTAACAATTTGTACATCAGGTTTGCAAACTTGAAGTAAGCAAAAAAATCCCATTGTATTTAACCAGTTGTCGAACAATATAGCAAAACTACCGCCAGACGCAACGTACCGACGCGTTTCGACCTTCCACGATCATTATCAGGGTACGACGACAAACGCACTTATGAGGATCTAACCACATTGCATATATATGGAAAGCACAATTAAATATGCGGCTCTCAATTCTAGTAGTCTTGCGTAAATTGTACGTGACTGAAAAGTAAAATCGGCTGCTGTTCCATATGCAGCCGCGAACGTGAGAATTCGACACTGCAATTCGCACCTACGCTGTTACTAAGTATGGAAAACAAAATTGCGGAACAAGAGGAAACGTAATACTACACTCGGGTAAATAACGTTCGTACGCGTAAGAACCAACAATGCGAACAGTTGGCTAAATCTCAAGCCAACAGAATTTCAAGAATGACCAGATCTAAGACATCACTTTGCAATACAGCGAGAAAAACCTTTACATTAAAACAGGCACAGACACAGACGCATACGCATATAAACTTCCTAATCAGCCAAAACAAAGAAAATGATTAAACCAGGTCAGATTTGTGTACCACATAGCAAATGAAAACACAGAATGTATATAAATGAAAGATTGAAAAGTGAGGTGTAGTAATCTCGAAATAAATGGCTATTATCGACTTTGTTATTAATGTTTTTCTTCTAATTAGAAATATATATATATATATATATATATATATATATATTATCATTCGTATAATCAAATGAGATAATAAAAAAACCGAAAAGTGCCTAAATATACTGAAATAGACGTATAAAACACGTATTATTTGTTAGTTTACCGATATATAAATATTTATCATTTAATAAACGGTTATATATATATATATATATATATATATATATATATATATATATATATATATATATATATATATAAACATTACGTACCGAAGTCAAAGTGCCAAGATTTACATATCGATTTAACTTCTTTTGATACTGTGTAATAAACAGGTAGAGGGCATTCAGATCCATTCATTCCTTTACTATTAAATGTCTGTTCATTTTCTTCACAATTATCTTCTGCAGTATCGTCCTTATTATTATCTTCATCTTTGTTGTCCCCAGATGTGCTGCCGTCATCTATTGTCAAATCGAATGCCTCGCTGTTGTCACTTAATCCTGAACCAGAACGCTTCGCCTTCACCTATTAAGCATAGATACATACAGGATTGAGCATTCTATCTTGATACTGACCAAGAGACCAATTTGATTGTAATATGTGATACTTTATGCCGTAAATTTTGAATGCATGATGGATTAAGTTTCTTCGCAGAACAAAAACGAAAAGGTTGAATCCAAAACACACACACGAACAATTCACCAGTTTAAAATTAGCTCATTTTTTACCAGAAGGATAAACCAAAGACATCATGAACGGAAAGTATAATCTCACATTCGTTTCGTGCTGTCTTTCGCCAGTAAGCACGTAACGAATGTGCAATGATTATACTTTCCGTTCATGCTGCCTTTGGTTTATCCTTCTGGTCACAAATGAACTAATTTGTTACTAGGTTCGCAACACCTAATACATACTTGCATATATATATATTAGTTCTCCGCAACAAACAGTATTTAGTTCACCAGTTTATTACTGGCGACTCATCAGTAGGGGCTGGTATTATGCTCTTTTACCCACTATAATGTTGGTATCGGGTACTGACAAAGTAGCCATAGTGTTGGTATCCTTTACAGACTCGGTATAGATATAATATAGCGTGAGTTAGCATTGAAGTCGCATTGTTGAGAGTTTATATGTTGTTAGTTTCACTACTGTAGGTTTAAACATTCGCCTATTATCCCGCATTCCTCACCCAAATATATAGTGGTTAAAGGGCATAATACCGGCTCCTACTGATGAATCGCAAGTAAGCACGAAACGAATGTAAATGCTGTCTTTGGTTTATCCTTCTGGTCACAATTGAATTAATTTGTTACTATTACATCCTTGCATACACATTATTTCTTCGATACAAACAGCATCTTATTCACCAGTTTATGATCGTTTCATTAAAATTTTCTTTTGTTTAATTTAATACGGATTAAGTATATTGCCAATAACACTTTCCGATATGTGTAACTCTTTTTTCGTTTTTTGAATGAAAAATATTTGTAAATCGATCGGTCCACACATAGTCCGGACAGTTCATCCATTACCAAGGCACTAACCAAACCTGCATAAATCAAAAAATTATTGCACAATTTATCTGGTTTTAAGAATCTTAATGCCAGTAACTGGCGATGCATAAAATATGTTTTTTATAAAAGGGCTATTCAGAAATTACACAATTCCAAAAAGCTGGGAAGCTATAAAATTCGAGACGATCCGTTGATACGCTTTTAAAGAAGTCCGAAAAATAAAAGTGCAAAAGTCACCTTGTTGCTATTACATAGTTGATAATCATTTCTACAGCAACACGTCTGCGAATAATAAATGTAGCGCATTAACTCCATGCAATCCAGCGGTCCACATTAGTTACATAAATCAAGTTTGCGATATTGAAATAAACACCAGTCTAATTGTACCCTTACATTCGTCCGTTTAAAACAAAGCATTGTGTAGTTTAGAAAAGACAATTCATCCAGTATGACATTTGAATTTTTTCGGGGTGTCAGCTTCATATTTTGCAATGCCCCGTTTTGCGTACACGAGTTGTGGCTTTGCACCAACAGTTTTACAAATATCCGATTGATCCCAGTTTCTCTGTCCCTATCTGTTTTGCCTTCGATCGGGCTGGGTGTGTAGTCATTACAAAATTCATCCAGTAGACCGGTGTCATCCTCATTGGGATCTCTTCACGTGCTGTGCAGAACATTCCACGAACAGGGCTCGCTTATTTATACATTTTTCACGGCTGTTCAGTTCGCTAAGTATCGCGTACTGCTGGTTTATTGGTAGAGATAATAGGCGAGTAATTTAGGCTTACATTAACAGGCAGAAAGGAGAGCTTTTCCACTCTAGTTCAGCCATTATTATTATTATCAGGGTTACAGTCTTGATATAAGCAACTGATCCAATAATTACTTACATATGTCAGTATAAACTAAGAATTGTATAGTGTAGAAAAGGCAATTCCTCCAGGAGACCGGTTTGTGCTTATTGGGTATCATCGTAGCTAATGAAGTGCCTATGAGTATGTTGGAAGTTTCCTAAAGGACGAAACTGGAGGAATTGCTTTTCTGGAACTACATTTCTTAGTTTATGACATAGTAATTAATGAATCAGGTCACTATATATCAAGACCACATGTGATTGTAATAAATGTTATCACCGCTCGCGCAACAAATTGTCGTTTAATTATACTTAAGCCATTGTTTAATGAAAATCACGCTACATACCAGGCGGATGCCCAATTGAATATCAAGGCAAAAACGAAAAATAGTAAATCATAACGGAAAAAAGGCTTTTAACTCATTGATTTTAGGCTGATGAATTGATTGGGCGTGTGGTCGTGTCGCAGAATGAACACTTCTCACTTCCTGTTTGTTGTTCTTTAGTGTGTGTATTCTATCCAAAATTTTCCACTTTTCTTTCAAAATTTGCTTGGTAGCATATCAGCCATTGGAGTTTAATTCTGGTGAAAAATGTCCATGTTTTATCTGTACCTTTTTTTAAAATCACTTTAGAATAAATTTCAGCTTTACTACTCTATTACTTTTTTAAAATCGAATTAATATATAATCTTGTCGTACATTGACGTTGCAATCTGTGGTATATACAGGTCTTCATAAGTGTAGCGTCTTAAAGGTGAACTCATTTAAAGCCGTACAAAAATTTGTTTCAACAGTTCCTGAGATGCGTATACAAAGTACAACAAGAACATTATATTCCATCCAGTCAAAGTGTCTGCTCGTACAATAAATCAAAATTAAATCATATAAATGTAGTGAGTGTTGCATATAATGACAAAGTGCTGTTTTTAACAAAAGATAAATTGTTCGTCTAAAATTGTAATTGACTATTGCAGTTAGCAATTCAGTTATACATTTTAAATATAATTTAAAAAAAGCAATTTTATCCCCATCAAACCGATTACAATTTACTTTATCGATGACAAATAGAGGATGAAACACATCCGAAGGTAGGACTAACGTTATGCTTCATGTAACTTGTAGACGTTTTACTCTCTCTCTCTCTCTCTTTCTGTGTGTGCGCGCGCATCTGTGTATGTGAATACAGTCCTGATGATGGAACGGGAAATTCCGACCAAAAACGTTGCCAGTCAATGAAGGTTAGATGGAAACCTCATTTCCAGTGGTTGTTATAAACGACGTTGAAGCCTTCGGAGTAAATGGACGAATCAGCACCCAGCTACAATGAAAAGGAACACTATGCGCACATGGAAATTGGGATCGACCGGATCTTTGCGAATGCAATAGCGCAAAGCGACAACCCAAACTCGCTAATCGTAATAATCAGCATTGTAGGGCCCGCACCGCGCAAACCATAAAAAATAATATATAGGTTTTTTAACGAATAACTTTTCGCTATAAATCAAGTTTGCGAGCTTGAAGTAAACACCAATCCCATTGTATTTAACCAGTCGTCGAACAACATAACAAAACTACCGCCAGCTGCAACGCACTGACGCGTTTCGACCTTCCATGATCATCATCAGAGTACGACGGCAAACTGACTATCGAGGATCAAACCGCATTGAATATATATGGAAATCAAATTTAGATATGCGGCTCTCACCTCTAGCAGTCTCCATCGAACAACATAACAAAACTACCGCCAGCTGCAACGCACTGACGCGCTTCCATGATCATCATCAGAGTACGACGGCAAACTGACTATCGAGGATCAAACCGCATTGAATATATATGGAAATCAAATTTAGATATGCGGCTCTCACCTCTAGCAGTCTTGCATACATTGAACTTGACTGGAAATGTCGGCTGCACAATTTCTATGCAGTCACGAACATTAACTGTTTGCAGCTTTCACCACATATACATATATAGGCAATACAATTAAAACAATAATTGATTGCGCGGGTGGTGGTAACAATTCTTTAAATCAAGTTTGCGTGCTTGAAGTAAACACCAATCCCATTGTATTTAACCAGTCATCGAACAACATAACAAAACTACCGCCAGCCGCAACGCACTGACGCGTTTCGACCTTCCATGATCATCATCAGAGTACGACGGCAAACTGACTATCGAGGATCAAACCGCATTGAATATATATGGAAATCAAATTTAGATATGCGCCTCTCACCTCTAGCAGTCTCGCATACATTGAACTTGACTGGAAATGTCGGCTGCACAATCTCTATGCAGTCACGAATATTAACTGTTTGCAGCTTTCGCCACATATACATATATAGGCAATACAATTTACACAATAATTGATTGCGCGCGTGGTGGTAACAATTCTTTAAATCAAGTTTGCGAGCTTGAAGTAAACACCAATCCCATTGTATTTAACCAGTCCTCGAACAACATAACAAAACTACCGCCAGCCGCAACGCACTGACGCGTTTCGACCTTCCATGGTCATCATCAGAGTACGACGGCAAACTGACTATCGAGGATCAAACCGCATTGAATATATATGGAAATCAAATTTAGATATGCGGCTCTCACCTCTAGCAGTCTTGTATATATTGAACTTGACTGGAAATGTCGGCTGCACAATTTCTATGCAGTCACGAACATTAACTGTTTGCAGCTTTCGCCACATATACATATATAGGCAATACAATTTAAACAATAATTGATTGCGCGGGTGGTGGTAACAATTCTTTAAATCAAGTTTGCGTGCTTGAAGTAAACACCAATCCCATTTTGTTCGATGACTGGTTAAATACGTACTTGGTTCTGGCCATGACATATTCTGTATTATCCTTTTAAAATATCACGTTAAAAATTGTGACATATAGTAGGGCAATGTGACTGGTGTTACATTCTTGTCATTTGGACAACGTTAATGAACTTGGGACTTCAAACCCAAGATAAGTATTGTTCGCGTGAAGTATCGACAATGAGGATAGGTGAACGCATTTTGTAGATAATCAGAAGAATAATTTTGAAAGCAATGACAACTCGGTCGATGGGCATATGAGCTGGTGAAGCTCATAAGGCTAATTCAGTGACAGAACATTAGTTCTGCTAAATTTAATTCAAAATCGAGAGTTTTTAATTAATTGTAAATAATAACGATTAACACTTCTTCAAATATATAACCTGTGTCATCTTCGCTCTGTAGTTGAATAAAAAAGAAATTTGTACGTGAAGAAAATATATAGTGGTAATTTGCACGTTTGTGTATGTGTGTGGGGGGGTAAGAATTTTTGCATGAACTTTTTGCGCGCATTAATATTTATCTAAAAAAATTAATTACCTAAATTTCGTTTGCTGGAATATAGGCAAAAAGACATATCTAAACCAAATTTCGCACAGGGCTGGAATTACCATGGGCCGTACGAAGCCTCATGCGAAAACGTGTTTAGTTGTGTTTCTTCGTTTAGGCTTTCTGGACAAATAAGTGTATATTTTTGCTTACTATTTATGTTGGCCGTTCTATTAAAATTTAAACAATGTAAAGAATTGCTTCACTAGATTTTGTGGATATTTTTTTAATTGTAGAACTATCTTTAATTTAATATATAATTTTAGAATCCGTTTGCTTTGCTTTAGAATAGTCATCATACAAACTGAAAACCCAAAAAACAAAAAAACGTTTCAATCAAGTTGGTAGACTTGAGGTAAACAAAAATCGCGTTTTAATAAACAAGTTGCACAATAAAGCAGAATTACCGTCAATCGCACGTATTGACGAATTTCGAGCTGCAGTGGTCATATTCAGAGCACTACGGCAAACTGACTAACGATGATTACATTGCTGTAAGGTATAAAAATTCAATGATGTGAATCTCATTCCAATTTATGTTGCAAATACTGTAATTGAGTGGAAATGTTAGTTGCAATGTCTGTGTGCAGTTATAAATATAACTCTTTTTAACTTTAATCGCAATTTTATGCGTTTTAAAATTATGCAATAATCATCTGTGCCATCAATTACTGTCTTATTGAATATTTAATATGGGTGTAGCGAAAGTAGCAGAAACGTTATGCTTGTAACTTCCTAGAAATCGCACAGCCGACAATTCAAATCAAATACCTGAAATGCGAGACTACTAGGTGTAAGTGTCTACGGTTTCCTTTGCCTATCGTGTATGGGAATGTATGCAAATATATTCGCATTTTAATTTGATCATCTTTAATTGGTTGATTCTCCTGTTCTGATGATGAACATAGAGGTACAAAATGATGTTTTGTATGCTACTGACGGCAGTTTCTAAACTTTTGCGATTGGTTAATGATAATAGGGTATAGTTAAGTTAAAATTTATCTATTTTCTACAATCTACAGACATCAGAGTACAATTAATCTCTTGGAAAACGATGAAATATGTCCATTTGTAACACAGGTCGATACGGCTTCATTGATTTTTATCCGGAAATCATAGTTAGTCTTCATAGTTAGTCTCACAGAAAAATCTCCATGAATCCATCCAACACGAGCATAAGTACACGCCTAGGCACACACAGATATAAATATAAACATTTGTCTGTCTATTTATGCATATATAAATACCTGTACACCCGACTCTTATTGCATACGCTTTTGATATTGATGAAGACGGTCTTTATTATCCTTCCGTGTGAATACGATCGGTCAAATGCATAAAGTTAGGCTCTCCTAAGTCATTTCTTGATCACACACACCCTTATAGCCTTATAGAAGCATCAATCCATCAATATATATATATATATATATATATATATATATATATATATATATATATATATATGTATAAATTTAAACAAAACGTGTGTGATTACGCCTATATACATGATATTTCTGTGTTAATTTTCTAGTTTATGGTCCGTGAGTTTGAGAAGAAATGGCTATATTTTAGCCAAATATAAAAATTAAAATTTTATTAAGCTTATGTAACATAATATTTACTTTCTGGTTTGGACAATATAAACTGAATAGAATAAATAATTAAGTCACGTACAATGTATGGAAGGCTATATAGAACAATTGCATATCTATTTTTCATTTATATGTACAATGTTTGATTCTCGCTAGTCAGTTTGCCGATATTACTCTGATGATGATCATGGAAGGTCGAAACGCGTCAGTGCGTTGCAACTGGCGATGAGCACTATCTATTTGCCGACGATTGTCTAAATACAATGGGATTGGTATTTACTTCAAGCTCGCAAACTTGATTAAAAGAATTGTTACCACCATCCACGCAATCAATTATTGTTCAAATGAAGAGAAGACTTGTAAAAATTGACGTGTAACCTACTTTAGTAAGGTCAAAATATTTACTTTAATCAAGTTTGCGATCGTGATATAAACACCTGTTCTATTTTGTGCATGTATATGTCAGTTTAAATTAAATATTGTGTACACTGAACCCTCTCTACTTAGCTGATCGAATGTCGCAGATTCACGACATCGCGGATTTTTTTCATTACATTAAATGAGAAAGTAAAGAAATATATCGCGTATTTTCCGGTAATGTCGAAAATAGTTGCGATATATGAAGACGCAAAATATTTTTTTACTTCCACAAAATATTCTGTTTATTCTATTAGAACATAAATAAAAATATGGTATTTCCTAGTCGACGAATGACAAAGCAAGGAGAAATTAGTATAAGACATCTACATACGCTGTATCCTTTTACTTTAATATTATTACATTTAAATATTTGTACCTGTTTCAGATTAAGGTACTGTACATACGTGTTCTGTAAAAGGGTTGTTTTTTAACAATAAATAAAGGGAAGGGTTTAAAAGTCCGAATACATATTAAATAAGCACTGTAAATATGGTGTTCCTGCTTCGCAGATTTTCAGCTATCGCGGCTGGTTTTGGAACATATTTTTCGCAATAAACGCAGGATACTGTATTTTGAAAACCCAAATTATTAATTTCGTCCTTATTATGGAAACTCATCACGTACTGGCCAAATTTGCGAGCGAATAATTTGGACAGTATGTTTCCAGTGGATCATAAATTGCTTTTCTATATAAATAATTAGTTATATAATAATATATATATATATATATATATATATATATATATAATATGTCAGCTAATTACATCAAGATCTCAAACCTGATAAAAGTTATTATAGCCCTTTTAATATTATTTCGTTTAATTATACGGTACTAAAATATACACTAATTTATATTACTTTTTATTTATTTCTATTACCTCTCTCTCTCTCTCTCCCCTCGATATATATATATATATATATATATATATAAATAATCATTTGGAATGCGAGCCTTAAGAAATTTTCTTAGAACCCTCTTCATGCGCAAAAAGGAATAGAAATTTTAGCAGATACAAGAACCGTTTCTTTCTCCCTTTTCTTCTAAGAATCTCGAGTGAACATCTCTTAATATATATATATATATATATATATATATATATATATATATATATATATATATATATATATATTAGTGCAAAACAAGATAGAAAACTGTAAACATGGAGGGAGTGTAGAAATAAGGGAATATCAAATCAATTGCGTGCATCCTTTCTCAGTTAAAAACTATATATATATATATATATATATATATATATATATATATATATATATATATATATATATATATATATATATATATATATAGTAATAAAGTGGATTTAATGTTGTGAGATATATTTATGATCAAAAAGTGATTATTTCGAACCATTATTTACGCATTTCACGTGTGCTCGAAAGTAGTAATTGTAAAACTTTTTAAACATTTTCAGGCACATTTACAATAATACGGAGTACAAAAATGTACATTTTTATATTTTCGCACACTCACACACACACACACACATATTTCTAATTAGGAAGAAAAAAACTTTGTGTAGCAAAGTAGATAATGGCCATTTATTTCGAGAATACTAAAATTCCTCTACAATCTTTTATTTATAATTAATTAATTAATAGTATAAATATATTGTGCTATTAGAAGGCAATGGACATAATAAACACATATATATATATATATATAAACCAATATATAACAGTCCAGATACTTAACAAAGCTTAGTTTTACCTGACACTCGGAAAGCCCCATGGTAAATTCAGTGCACGAACAAATGTGTATTGCACTAATCGGACGTCACGAATTAATTTCAATAGCTAAAAAAACGGAAGCATAATAACATACCCAGTCTTAATCAAAATTTAAAATAACTTTATTGGCATGTTGCAGACGTATGTGCAACACGTTTGTTATTTTGCCAACCTAGTTCGTATACGCTCCGACAAGCGCCCGTTCAATCTTATACTGCATTTGTCTACATTTTGGTGTCCACTAGTATAATTCCAATTAAAGATAAATTTGGATGCAAGTTATTGTTGAATTTTGATTTTTAAACTCAGTAGAACAAGTTTGGTTTTTAAGTTTAAAAGAAATATGTCACCTCAAAAATATGTTACTTTTCATTGACTCTGCATATTCTTACCACAATTCAATATATATTGGTTTCATATCAACTGTACTTACATTAAAATATTGTTTTATTATATAATCAAGTTTAAATTTATCTATAAAATGTGGTGGGCAAACGTAAAGGATAAGAGTGTTACGCACACCATCGAATTCAATCTGTAATCTGCTGGACATATATTCATTGTCTATAACGTAGTATCTGAGCTATTTTGAAATTCAGATAATTCAGTGGCCTTGTTTGCTCTCGGAAAACTGATCTGCGCAATATGCCATCAGTTATACGATTGAGTAACACATCAAAAAAGCCAAATTAACATCCTCCACGCTTTCAAATTTAAATCTAACATACGGATGGCTTTCATAGAATTTATTAGGAAGTTCTTTGGATTGCGCACGGCCTACACAAACCAAAGATATATCATCACAATAACGAAGGTGTAGTTTCACATTAATCAATAAATAAAATTTCTCCTGTTGCAAAATGAGCATACAAATAACGGTCATGATCTAAGTCGAGGGCGAACCAATTTCCAGTCCATCTGTTTGATAGTATAGTTGATGAATAAAAATGTCATGAATATCTGAACGGTATAAATAAAGTAATCTATCCAACTACGCTTCCGTCAGTTTAAAATTTGGGAAATTCTCTCGGAAAAAATGACACAAAATCAATTGTTTCTCTTAAATAGACATTAGTAGATAATTGCCTAACATCAAAAAACACATCCAATGATATTTAACTTTCACGATACATGACCACCAGCTCAGATCCTCTGTCCGGTGAAAATACGATCAGGGTCTTTGGTCACTTCACTTAAAGCAGTAAAATGTGCTTTATTCACCAGAGATTTCGTTGAAAGTAAGCAATTTTGATATTGGTGGCAAAATACGATGAACTCCACATTATGCCATCGTTTGCAGTCATCATTTTTCCATTTCAAATTAGATAGACGTTAGAATGATGATACAACCACTGCTTCAATTATTATATAATCTTCGTCTCCAGAAATGAAAAACATTTATTTAAGTGACAGCATTACTTTGCAATGAAGACATTTTATTCTACGATAGATTAATATAAACCTATATATATATATACATATATATATATATATATATATATATATATATATATATATATATATATATATATATATATATATATTCATTGTACCCTTCCTATGTGCAAAAACAAAAAGAAATTTTATCAGATATAAGAAAATTTTCTTTCTCATGATCTTCTCAAATATCTACTCATGAACATATCTTTATATATAAATTGGAAAGCAAAACAAGATAGAAATATTTGAACATAGAGAGAGTGTGGAAAATAGAAACAAATCAAATTGCGTGCGTCACATCCAGTTCAAGCTCAATGCTTGTACGTGCTTCTTCTACTTACATAAATCCGGCTGCAATTTGTTTATCCATAAGGCTTCGTATGTGGCTAGCTCCCTTTTGTTTTTGCATTTAGTAATTACTTTGAATGCTACGTCTGGAGAACATACGTGCGATGTTTCGATGATGTGTTGCGCAATAGCAGACGTGTATTCACCATTTGATGTAAAACAGGCGTTCAAGTTGCAATGTTCCCTCA
The DNA here is from genome assembly GCA_029291075.1 of Eudiplozoon nipponicum. NCBI lineage: Eukaryota > Metazoa > Platyhelminthes > Monogenea > Mazocraeidea > Diplozoidae > Eudiplozoon > Eudiplozoon nipponicum. The sequence continues at coordinate 48,877 of JAQBSW010004078.1, forward strand.
TTCGAGTAATTAACCGTCTGGTCGATCGGCCTACGTAAATTGATCGACAACTTGCGCTCTTAAGATACCAAAACAATAATGACAAGATCTCAGACATCACTTCGCAATACTGCGAGAATGACCTTTATATACAAACACGCATACACAACACAAACACAAACGCATGCACACTCACCAACTAGTCAAAACAAGAAACAACAGTAATAACGAGTCAGATTTGTTACCAATAGCATAATCAATTGAAAACCAAAAATGTATAAATATGTATGATTGTATAAGAGATGTTTAGTATTCACGAAATAAATGGCCTTTATCCACTTTTTTATTTATGTGTTGTTTTCCTAATTATAAGAATACTGTGTTAATTAAAACGGCATGGATATCATATATATATATATATATATATATATATATATATATATATATATATATATATATATATATAATAGCATTGGTATTTTTATCAAACCGACAACCTTGATTTAAGTATTTGTTTTCGCGGTCCGCGCAACCAGTAGTTGGTTAATTATATAAATGTTCAATTCTCGTGCAAATATGTACATTATGCAAGCCTTATGCTTAATCAAATGGAAATGTTATGATCATTCGCAATTTCATGAATTGATGAATTTTATCGACAATTATGGGCATATAACTACGTGACATCTAGCCAAGCTGTAAGTTCTGAGGGTAGCAGACTGATATATTTATGCAATCTCCATCGATTAGTGAATTTGTTTAGAAAATCCATTGAAACATTTTATTGAGTTTTAAAAATGAACAAGAAATCATTAAAGTATATCTTTAGATACAATGGTGAATTAAGTACTGAATAATACTAGAAAGGGGAGGTAATTTAAGAAAAATATATGGCGAGCGACTTGGAGTCTTCAAATAGTAGACCAAAGTAAGTACTAGGTGTTGCGAACCTAGTAACAAATTAGTTCAATTGTGACCAGAAGGATAAACCAAAGACAGCATGAACGGAAAGTATAATCTCATGCACATTCGTTTAGTGCTTACTGGCGACTCATCAGTAGGAGCCGGTATTACGCCCTTTAACCACCATATGTTTGGGTGAGGAATGTAGGATAATAGGACGATACGATCTCCTAGACGAATGTGCAAACCTGCAATAGTGAAGCTAACATTATATAAAGTCTCGACAGTGCGACTTCAACGCTAACTCACTCTATATAATATAAATATACCGAGTCTGTAAAGGATGCTAACACTTTGGCTATTGTGTTAGTAACCGATACCAAGATTATTGTACCGAAAAGGTACGTGGTACTAAAACTATGGTTTCCGAGTCGGTACATGGTACCAACATGATGGATATCAATTTATGCTATAGTTCACCGAAATTAAAAATTACAACAATTCTGGAACACCTGTTGCTCCAGTAAATCCATACACCTGGCCTCGATCGATATCAGTTATCAAATTTTGTAGTAAGCATGACATCATCCAATTCAATATATAACAGTTAACAGTAGACAAAAGTTACAAATCTATTGAGTTTATGCGTTTAAATATACACATGTATAGACGGGTATTTCTAACGAGAAAATAACTCACGATCCCCTCTGGATTTTCTAACATTTTTTGCTTGTTGTTATATATATATAGTTTTTATGAGTAAGTGTTTTCATTTGCTTCGTGCATATGAATATACAAAATTTAGTTATTGAGACCAATTATTTGTTTAAAACCATTGGTAAGTCAAAATTTGTAGTATAAATAGAACTGTTTCGGAACGAGGTTACCATATTTGCTTAAATCTGCTATTGTGAGCCTTGCACAATGTGTGTGATTAGAGGCCTGATGATGATATGGGAAATGTTATATCAAAATGTTGCCAGTCAACGCACATTAGATCGTACCTAATTTCCATTGGTTAGTACGATCGATGTTGAGACCTTCGGAAGAAAGGGACGGCTCAACGCCCGGCCAAATAGAAGGCAAACACGATGCGTACTTGGAAATGGGGATAAATCAGATTATTGTGAAACTGATAGTGCAAAGCGACAACTCGTGAACACAAATCGTGGAGATACAACATTTTAAGCTCGCACTTCGCAGCCAGTCAAGAAATATGATTTTCGTTTATTATTGTTAATAACGCGTAGGATTGGTGACGATTAACTGATATCGGGATAGGCATACTGCAATTTATCAGGATTTTCGGTAGTTTTTCCATGTAGTGCGTCTGGTTAGATATAGTGAGATTGGTGTTTATCTCAAACTCGAAAACTATATTCAAATAATTATTATCACCACTCACGCAGTCAACGATTGTTTGATTCTATAATGTGTCCTCAGATTGTAAGCACGTATTCACACACACACAAAGAAAAGCACATGAAAAATCGGCACAATAGTGGAAATTTATAAAGCTTTTTTTACGTAGTATACGAATTTTAATATTAATGAGGAGAGAAACAATTTCTTATTAATTAATAATCTGTGGATTTTGTCTTTTGCTATTATAAAACGCTATGAGATATAACGTGCATTTATAAATCAGCTCACAACTTACCGTATTTAAATATTAACAACGGAGTCAATTACTGCTTTAAAAACAACAAACAAAAATAATTACCTGGTCCTTGTTGAGCAAAACAAGGTGTTTGCATCCACTATCTTCATTGTTTTTAATCCGGATAATTTGGCTTCCTGTTTCGGAAGCCTTTTTCCACCTATGGGCGATCCCACACAGATTTGACATTTATTAAGTCAAGTGGTAAATTTGGTTTAAACTGTTTCATTTATACTCACTAGTAGATCGCTTAGGTATGACTGTCTTCTCACTAGACAAGTTTGTCATTAAGGTGTGTGAGTGTGTGTGTCTGTACGTGTACATTCATCTGAGTGACATTACATTGATCTAATGACAGCTATTGACAATGCCTGTATTTATTTACACGCGTTTGTTAGAACTGAGAAATTTAATGGTTACTGCACATTTACACTCATCCAAGTGAAAATACAGTGATCTTATGACACATAACGCTTCAGTAGAATAGCGTAGGCCATTCCAGTGTGTGTGTTTGTTTATAATTAACTTAAAGATGGTGGAGGATGATTAGTAAGGATTATCTTATAATTCCATCTTTGATTTATTGTTATTCAACTGTATCTATTGTCTTAGATACTTTGTGTGGGGGGGGGAGGCTTAAAAGGCATCTATTATGTTTTAAATAATCAAGAGTTAGTAAAATAGGATAGGGTTGAAACACCTGACCGATTAAGTAAATATACTTGTCACTATAAACTACGAATTAGTGTAGACAAGGCAATTCATCCAGTAGACCGGTTTCGTCCTTATTAGGAATTCATTACGTACTGGCCAGAATTTGCCGAGGACAGGGCTCGAACCAGCGCACATCTGATTTGGAATCTGATGCTCAAACAACTGAGCCACACTGCCGCAAGGTTATAGTAAAAGTGCAAAGGAAAGATTTTTGCAAGTGTAAATGTTTATTAAAAAGTGCTACAATCCATATACAAATTATGTTAAAAGATGCATTAAGATAATTAATAAAGGGAAAAATAATAAGATAATCCTAAAATTAGTTAAGAGATGGTTATCTAATTACCTCACGCAATTTTTAAGATAATGCTAATCAAACACTCTTACGCTTTTACTTGAGCGAGTTTCTGATTCTGATTCGTGCAACCTTCGCCATTTTTAAGTTAATGCTAATCCAACGCTGTTATTCTTTTACTTGAGCGAGTTTCTGATTCTGATTCGCGCAAACTTCGGTTTCTACCAATATTTAGTGCTGTATTCCAAATTTAGTCTTGTGCTTTTTTCTGCTGCTGTTTCATACATTATGTCATTTCTCGATTTAATTTCGATGGATTCTCTAATCAATCTCACTCGATCTATTGTGACCACATATTGATACACGTCTGAAACCATCCCAATTAATTTTATGCTTTGTCTCTACTGTTTGACTTGTAATATATACTCTATTAAAATGCCCATATTTGCAAGAGGCTTTATGTTACACTCTTCTTAACTTAATTGGGCGCATGGCTTCACACACAAATATGATGGTAAATCCTTACATTAAATTTCATGCAATCGTGATGTGAAAAACGGTTCAATTTATCCCTTTTGGTTGGGATGTTTGGTACCTAGAATGTGAAGTTGTTTAAAATGGAACGTACATTGTATTTGAATGCTACCATTTTTTTCCTTCTTAGTTTGGAGTCAGGTTGAACCATGACCCACCAATATTCTTTTTATTTATCTGACTTCACGTATTTCCAATTATGATTGAATTTATTTATGACGATCATCATAATTGCTTGTATTAACTTTAGAAGTTACCTATTAACACTCAATATTTATTACAGTATACCTAATTCAAGGTCTCTGTTTTTTATCTGCTAGTCCCAGGATTATAATTGAAATTGATATTGAGGTACCGATTTTCATTTTATAGTGATGATTGTACTTAAAATTAAGAGGGATATCTAGTAAGTATTTCTTTTAAAAACATCTCGTTCTAATAAAATTTAAACAATAATTGATTGCGCGGGTGGTGGTAACATTTCTTTAAATCAAGTTTGCGAGCTTGAAGTAAACACCAATCCCATTGTATTTAACCAGTCGTCGAACAACATAACAAAACTACCGCCAGCTGCAGCTGGCGGTAGTTTTGATCCTCGCTTGTTAGATTGCCGTCGTACTCTGATGATGATCATGAAAGGTTGAAACGCGTCAGTGCGTGCGACTGGCGATATTTTTGTTATGCTGTTCGACGACTGGTTAAATACAATGGGATTGGTGTTTACTTCAAGCTCGCAAACTTGATTTAAAAAAAAGATCTCATTCTAATTTTGTGCCATTTCTCCTTAATTTGACTTTCAGAAATGGTAATTTTCCATATGACACTTTTTCAATCGTAAAATTTAATTCGCTCACTTGATTGGCTTTTAAGAAATTTGTCATTTCATCCTCTTAATTGTTCAAAATAACTAATACGTTATTCAAGAACCGAATAGACGGTTTGGCATTTATAGATGTCATAACCATCAAGTTTTTCTCCATGTAATAGATAAAGATATTTTCTATTAAAATGGAAAGTGGTTAATCCATTGAAACACATCTAATCTTATTTAAAAATTTCATCCCAAAGTTAACATTACTAGTAGGCACACATATATTCATCATCTCCAAAACGTGTTTCATTGTCATTTTACTTCCTTTTCATATTACCGGGTGATCAACCAGGAACCATTAAAAAATTCAACTGCTTATGATACTGGTATATTAGTGTACATTGACATTTTCATTTAGATCACATTTATCGTCAGCCTCAAATAAATGACATGAATTTATCAATGTTAGTTGAACATAAACAAGAATTTTCAAAGGGTTACCTGGTTTATGCATCTTTACTAGACCTACATTCTGGACGCAACTGTGTTATCATGTGCTTGAAATAATTCACTCATAGCAATCACCTTATTGATAAATAACTTACTTTCTCCGTACTTAACCGTATGATCTTTATATATTTTGGCGTATACCTATATTTTGTCTTGTTTTTCATACATTTTGTCTTTATAATCTGATTAATTCATAGGAACTGTCGTTCTTCCTTTACTTGCTTGCAAACTTCTTGCAATGTTTGTTATTAACTCTTCTCTTTGACTTTGAAATCAATAAATAAGTTTATAATTGTTGTCCTTGTGCGTCATCACAAATGTGGCTATGTCTAGATCGAACTTAACCTTACCTAACAATTAAATATTGTTTTTGGCGGAGAACTAATATATATGCAATTGTGTTCTTGGTGTTGCGCAGCTTGGAACAAATTACTTCAAATGTGACCAGAAGGATGAACCAAACACTGCATGAACGGCAAGTATAATCTCGTGCACACTTATTTCATGCTTACTGGCGACTCATCAGTAGGAGCCGGTATTACGCACTTTACTCACTATATATATACTGGGGGTAATGTTGGAAAATAGGATGACACAATCTCCTATACGAATGTGTAAACCTGCAACAGCGAAGCGACTCCAAATAAACTATATATATATATATATATATATATATATATGTTATATTATACAAAGTCTATTTTAAGAGTACAAACACTATATTATTGTGTCAGTACCGATACAACCTTACGGTACCGAAAAAGTACGTGGTATCAATAAAATGGTTGCCCAGTCGGTACATGGTACCAACCCGAAGGATTACAATGTATGCTAAAGTACACCAAAGTACCGTCCTATTTATCCACATTCATCACCCAAATATACAGTGGATAAAGAGCGTAATACCGGCTCCTACTTATGCGTCACCAGTAAGCACAAAACGAATTTGCACGAGATTAAATTTGCTAATATATGAGAGAAATTGTAACTTTATAATGGCCTTAGCAATTTTCTCATTTTTCGGTGATTTCGCATCCTGAACAGCTGCATTCAAACCACGATTAAGCAATTCCAACCGATTCTCATTAAGTTTTATTTCAGAAAGATGTAACATGAGATTATTTACAGTAGAACTAATCGTTAAATGCACATTGGTTGCGCGGGCGTTGATAACAATTATATAAATCAAAGTTGCGATCTTGATATAAATACCTATCCTATTATGTACATTTATTTGTCAGTATAAACAATTAATTGTATAATGCAGAAAATGCACTAAACTAATCTGCATGTCTTTCTATAGATGCCAAAATTCCTAACTTTCTGTTAGGTCTAATTTTACCTTTTCTCTATAAATTTAAAATCATTCGCATGCATAAGGGAAAGTAATATAGATTTTACCATAGTTTTCTCCCTAATCTGTACGAATTTGCTTTTTCTAAATCGCGAATCAATATATTCATTATGTTCAAAATCAGTTCATGTTTGAGAGATGTGCCTTTAGCGTTTAAATCAAATGTATTTTTCATTTTAAACGTTTAGAATTCACGCAATTATTTAAGCAGATTTTAATAAAACGAATATTTTCCAATTGCCGTACTAATTACTGATTGATGTGCAGATATCTTTTATTCAGCTTCACTGCCTCGACACCGTATTTGGTACCTAAATTTGCTTTAAACGATACATGTTGCGCGACAGCGAATAGATTAAATTCGTCGCTCCTGTTGTGCGAAACAAGGTTCTTGAATCCACTGTCTACATTGTTTTTGCGCCGGATATTTCGGCTTCTTGTTTCGGAAGTCTTTCTTAAATATTAGTTGAACCAAATTTCAGTGGTAAATTTGGTTTGTGAGCTTGAAGTAAACATCAATCCCATTGTATTTAACCAGTCGTCGAACAACATAACAAAACTACCGCCAGCTGCAACGCACTGACGTGTTTCGACCTTCCATGATCATCATCAGAGTACGACGGCAAACTGACTATCGAGGATCAAACCGCATTGAATATATATGGAAATCAAATTTAGATAAGCGGCTCTCACCTCTAGCAGTCTTGCATACATTGAACTTGACTGCAAATGTCGGCTACACAATTTCTATGCAGTCACGAACATTAACTATTTTGCAGCTTTCGCCACATATACATATATAGACAATACAATTAAACAAAAATTGATTGCGCGGGTGGCGGTAACAATGTTTTAAATCAAAAAAGTTTGCGAGCAATTAACGCAATCCCGTTGTATTTAACCAACCGTCGAACAGTAAAATAAAATTACCGCCAGTCTTTTGACTAGACAAGTATGTCATCAAGGTGTGTGTTAGTGTCTGCACGTGTGCACTCATAGAAATGACATTACAGTGATCAAATTACAGTTATTGAAGATTCAATATATAAACATACGCGATGCCTGTGGTTACGTGCGCAATTGTGTTAGGAATGAGAAGTAACTAACCCGTACACGTGTTTAGTCACTTGGTGAAATTAAAGAGGTTTAATAACACCTGGTTTTTAACTAGATAAGCGTGCGCCATGCAGGGGAATTGACATTAATCAATTTAGTTTCACTTTGATCTGTGTACAATTATGGTTATTTACATGTAACTGGTTGCTTCTCAGTTATAATAAAATGGTCATACGTGCACAAAAAGGCATGGCGTATGTCTTTGTAGTGAATAGATTCTCGCCGCCATTTTTTGTGCGGGACAATTGATTGCACTCGTAGGTCGGTAAAATCTTGAATCCTTTACATTTCCAGGTGCACCGATTTTTGGCCTTGATTGATGGGTTCTCACTTCTCCCTTCATTTCGAAGCCCCCCATCAATTGTTTGCCTGAAAATGACGTCGGAACAAGATTTTCCATACTTTTTAGTGAATAGTTGGTAGTAGGCGTCATTAGATTAATGTAATTTCACTTTCATGAGAGTACTCGTGTGGAAACACACATTCTTTGCGCGATGAGGTTGCCGTTAGAACGGTCCATCAAAATAGGAAGCCAAAATATCTGGAATAAAAATAAAGAAAGCGAATGAAAATATTTTGTTTCGCACAACTTGAGCCAGGCCATTAATTTATTTCATGTCGCGCAACAGGTACTCTTTAAACTGCAAATATGGTCGACTCAGACGCAAAAATAAAACAAGATTTAAAAATGAAATCTTGTCAATAACGTGGCCAGTCCGAACAATATGAGTAGCCATCTCCAATCTGTTAATATGACGATACCCACAAAATATTGTGCTTACATCTTCATAATTCTATTGGACGCATGAACATCTCAAACATAGGCATTATCACGGACTTTGAACAGAAGTCAGAGATGATGTATTCTGCATTTTCTAAATGATTATAAACGAAAACTCTCTTTTATGGGTGTATACTGATAATTAGCTTTGTAAGTACAGGTATTCAAGGGCTGTCTGGTGTATGCATAAGCGTACATCGCAAGAAGTACGAGAGCAAGAGATGCAGAGAGAGACACAGAGAGACGGAGAGTGAGACTGAGAGACAGAGAGACAGAGAGAGAGATTTTACGTAACTTACGAATCACATTTCAAATGTTGGTGGCAAACTATATTTAAATTTTTGAAAGATATTTCTTCGCTTCATTTCCTTTCTAAGAATTGTAAGCCGACCCTTTTTGAATGAATTGAAAGATGTATTGTACGTTCTGGAACACGAATGATTTTTCAGCAAATAAAATAATCCAGACTGCAATCCAGCAGGACTTTAAAGTGCCCTGATTTATTTGAGGTATAGTTTAAAATAGATTTGTTCGTAAGAAAAACATTTCTTGTGTTATCTCTCCAATAAATCAATTGATTAGATGAAGCGTAAGCGTTGCTGTCCGGTATGGAACATCATTTAACCATTTTTATTTGCGAATAAATGCCTTTTTTATTTAAAGACTAATTATTGAACAAGCATTTTCATTAAATGGGATTGAATATAGTTAACATATTTGGTTCTGGGTATTTGTTATTTAGCTAAAAGAAGAAGAAGCAGATTATTCATAAAATATAAGCAACGGCTGAAGTGGCTTTTTTAACTGAACCTTTACTATTCGCTTCAAAATATGACTAACTTCAAATAGGCATTAAGCGATCTCTATTATTTACATACAAAATTTGTAAATTAAAAAATATTCAATATATAATATGAATTTGTATACGAACTATTATCTGAATTGCAATTTAAATTAATCACACCTGGTCGAGGTGAAAATTTTACAAGTGTTTCAGCAGCTTTTTGTCCTGGAACAGAACACAAGAAATAGAAGTTAGTTTTACTATTGAAAAGTGGCTTTTTCTTATGCAGAAATTTGGCTTAACGCACAATTGCTAGCTATCAACATATCGATGTCTAGAGTGAGTCTAATGCAATTTTGAAATTAACGCTTAAGAAACCCTGAATCTCCTGATAAATAATTAGGCAATTTAAATTATTTTAATCAAACACAAAGAAACTAAATCAAGTTTTACTATTAATAAATACAAAAGTGTGTGTATTATGTGTATGTGTGTATTATTATTGTGTGTATTATGTGTATTATTAGTGTGTGTGTGTGTGTGTGTGTGTGTTTATATAGTGTGTGTGATGTGTGTGTGTGTGTGTGTGTGTGTGTATGTATTATTATTAATAATGTGTATGTGTATGTATGTGTGTAAATTATTTTTATTATTAATGTGTATTATTATTATTATTATTATTTTGTGTGTGTGTGTGTGTGTGTGTATTATTTTTATAATATTATTATACTATTTTTATTAACTAATATTATTAATGTGTATTATGTGTATAATCAAATTGTACTTGCAATGAATTTTCTTCATCATGCAAATTTAGCCCCATTGACATGTGTCAGGTAATTAGTTGTAGAAATGTAATTGACACCGAAAGTTCATTCCGTTGCCAGATATACATGTGGAATTTAAAAAAAAACATGTTAATACGGAAACGACGTGTATGTCGAGTGGATTTGCTACCATTTTGTTAAATAAAATGTTGGAAGTAAGTTGGCTTTTGTCTTACCTGATTGAAGTCAGCGACGCAAAATGCGGTGAACATTTCATCCATGAGGAGTTGCACTGAACCACGACGCAAAGTCAAATGCTTGCCAACCATCAAAGTTGCGTAGAGCCAATAGAAGTGATGCAGACATTTGCCCATCAACTGCTGCCTACACCCAGTACGTGCACCCTAATATATGCCATTCATAAAATTGTCATGGGAAAAATACAAGTAGTACAAAGTATTTGGAACAGCTGACAATCAGCAAATAAAACCATTAGACGGCTTTTGTTGCATTTATTAATAAAAATGTAAATCCATTAAAAAGCAGTATAATATTGAACTATGCGTGCACCAATTTACTTCGATTAGCCGAGTTAGTTCTAATGCAAGTGTGCTGGCATGTTAACTAGATTTAAAGTTTTGTTGTTTCCACCTTAATACAAATGCTATGGTTTAACACGTTGTAATTTGTCGTAAACAACGGTAAGTTAACAACAAAATGAATATAGAATCGTTGATGAACTAACTACCGACATAAACATCAATCTGTATATACCCAATTGTCTTTACAAGTACAAATGTTTAAAAAAATGAAACTAGAGGTGACATAATGTGTTGTGACTAATACAGCATTGCTTTCTGTTCATCGGTGGTTGAAAATATTAAGGATAGATTTGACGATACACTGCATTTGTCCACATTTCATCACAAATCGTAGGAACAAACCAATCAAACAAGTGTGATATTTAATTACACGAACATTGGTTGCGAGGGCGGTGATAACAATTACTTTTACTGAAGGTTGTGATTTCAGAATAAACACTTGACCCATTAAGTGCATACATTTGTCAGTATAAACTAAGAATTGGATAGTGTAGAAAAGGCAATTCATCCGGTAGACTGGTTTCGTCCTTATTGGGAACTCATCACTTACTGGCCAGAATTTGCCGCTGACAGGGCTCAGTGGTTAGAACACCAAATTCCGAAGCAGACGTGCCCAGGTTCGAACCCTGTCCACGGCAAATTCTGGACAGTACGTAATGGGTGCCAAGTAAGGACGAAACCGGACAACTGGAGGAGTTGCTTTTTCCACACTATATTGAAAAATGAATGTACATAATGGATCAGGTATTTATATCAAGATCGCAAACTTGATTTAAAGTAAGTGTGATATTTCATTTAACTCTTTCAGTCATATTTCTTACTGAGTAACATCAAAATAGCTAACTAGCCTTTCACGAGATAAGTGCGTGTCGCCTATGTGTATATATTCAAACCAGTTGAACACAACAAATAAATTAAAATTATAGTGACTGAATTTTTTTACACATTTGGAATGACGTAACTAAGAGTGGCCTTGTAATCCCTCGTGGTCAGAGGTTAGATACTGATTCCATCGATCTTTAATTTCATTTTACCATTCAATGGTGGATTCTTAGGCGATCGAAGTCCTTCTTTAAGAACGCAAATTTCTGCCTTAGTCCCTCTATTAAATTGCAAGCCAATAAATCAGGAGACACGCTGAAGCAAAGCACAATTCCATATTACCTGAACATGGAGCCATAATAACACAAGAATAATTGCGTTGACTATCAATCTTGGCTAGCATCAGTCTTCGTAAATATTAAGATACTCGAAAGCCTTGTTGGTTACAATAGTCAAAATTCAATAAATAACGGTACAATTGAAAGGCTAGTTGTTCTCAAAAGACGAAATATATTTAAACATAAAATTTGCAAGATTACCTTTAAAAATCCAACTCAAGAACCTCGACATGAACCTCTTTATTTAGAAGATATTTTAGCTATAATTGCCACTTAAATAAACAAAATCGATTAAACTAAATTACACACAATTTATACTGATATTGCCTAGTATTTTATTCAAATAAAAAATATAAATTATCCCGATTATATAATACAAAAGAATAGAATAGAATAGAATAGAATAGAATAGAAAATCGCAACCTGTTATTGAATAAATGGTAATAATAATTTATATTTTTATATACTGATTCATAAAATTACTTTTGACGCGTATGCGTTTTTGTTTTTATGAATAAATTTCCGACATATTTTTTTGTCAAATATACGTTTATTCAAATGAGTGTGTGTGGAGGGAGTTCTGTGCCTACATTGGAGTAACGGAAATAGTGTGTTTTTAAACGTCATCAGATTTTGTTGATTGTTTAGAAATTTTATTCTTCATTAATTTAAAATGAATGTTAAAGTAATATTTTACTAAGAAATTCTAGAACTATCCATAGCAACTGAATTTGCCGCCTCTTATCCACAAAAATGTCAAAATGATAAAAACAAAAATACATGTTTGCTCTTAAATAGGAGGAAATGTATTTTGAAAGCTATTCGTTAGTAAAGATAATTATCAGAATGAACAAACGAAAAATAAATTCAATTTCATTTATTCAGTAAGTTTATTTGCCTACGAAAAGTGTATAATAGTGTAAGTAAGTACACACGAACACTGATGTATATATATATATATATATATATATATATATATATATATATATTCATTAACTAAATTAAATCTTTGAATTATTTCTATGATGGTTTCCTCTGCACGTCTGCTTGAATTACGCATGTAGGACATAATTTAAAGATCATATTTGGACTAATTCGTCATGTGAGTATTTTCGATAATTATGTAGAAATTTTTTCTAAATCTATACGTAAAAACGTATTTCTTTACTAAATCCTATTATCCTATCAAGCAAATTTTTACTCTAACCTAATTTCAAATTTCGTGATGTCATGTGCATGGGATGAACAGCTAAAAGATACACTTTATTTTGATATGCGCACAAAGATTAGTTAGATAAAGCAATTTTGTGACCAGACATATTCGAAAAATTTTCATTGTCTATATCTAGAATATGGACCTCATTTTAACATTAAATCGGCCTTATTGGGAACTCATCACGTACTTTCAAGCAGAGATAAATCGAGAAACTTTAGTTACAGTATAATTAAAAATTGTGTAGCGTGTGCCAGGGTTGGTAAGGGGTTAGATCAACAGATTCCAATGCAGACGTGCCCAGGTTGGTCCTGTCCGCGCCAAATTCTGGACTGTATGTGATGATTTCTAAATAAGGACAAAATCGGTCTACGGGATGAATTACCTTTACATTGTATGTATATAATGGGTCAGGTGTTTATATCAAGAACGCAACCTTGATTATAGTAATAGTATGTGCGTATTACTAACGATAGTTTTACTATTTGTGTGAATGTTTACATACAGCGAGATTGGGGTTTTTCTCAAGCTCGTAAACTTCATTTGAGAAACTAAAATGAAATTCTGAATAAATTCTGACGAGCATATTATTATCAATCAGACGGTACGCTCAGAGCAGCTCATGCATGCAAAACAAATACTCAGCCAATTTTAGTCCAAACCACACAGGTATTGCATAAAATAAAAGAGAGCAAAATTTTCTAATTACACATTATAGAAAATATATAACCATTTAGATAAATGATGCCATGATTACCGTGAAATTTTTGTGGATTTTCTAGAGCAACAGGTGGTCAGAATAATTTTTATTGCTCAATTTTGGTGAAATATAACCTATATACATATATAGGCAATATAATTTAACAATAATTTTTTGCGCGGGTGGTGGTAACAATTCTTTAAATCAAGTTTGCGAGCTTGAAGTAAACACCAATCCCATTGTATTTAACCAGTCGTCGAACAACATAACAAAACTAACGCCAGTCGCAACGCACTGACGCGTTTCGACCTTCCTTGATCATCATCAGAGTACGACGGCAAACTTGTTGTTGTTCGACGACTGGTTAAATACAATGGGATTGGTGTTTACTTCAAGCTCGCAAACTTGATTAAAAGAATTGTTACCACCACTCGCGCAAACAATTATTGTTAAATTGTACTGCCTATATATGTATATGTGGCTAAAGCTGCAAACAGTTAATGTTCGTGACTGCATAGAAATTGTGCAGCCGACATTTCCAGTCAAGTTCAATGTATGCAAGACTGCTAGATGTGAGAGCCGCATATCTAAATTTGATTTCCATATATATTCAATGCGGTTTGATCCTCGATAGTCAGTTTGCCGTCGTACTCTGATGATGATCAAGGAAGGTCGAAAAGCGTCAGTGCGTTGCGGCTGGCGGTAGTTTTGTTATGTTGTTCGACGACTGGTTAAATACAATGGGATTGGTGTTTACTTCAAGCTCGCAAACTTGATTTAAAGAATTGTACCACCACCCGCGCAAACAATTATTGTTAAATTGTTTTGCCTATATATGTATATGTGGCGAAAGCTGGAAACAGTTAATGTTCGTGACTGAATAGAAATTGTGCAGCCGACATTTCCAGTCAAGTTCAATGTATGCGAGACTGCTGGATGTGAGAGCCGCATATCTAAATTTGATTCCCATATATATTCAATGCGGTTTGATCCTCGATAGTCAGTTTGCCGTCGTACTCTAATGATGATCAAGGAAGGTCGAAACGCGTCAGTGCGTCGCGACTGGCGGTAGTTTTTTTATGTTATTCGACGACTAGTTAAATACAATGGGATTAGTGTTTACTTCAAGCTCGCATACTTGATTTAAACAATAACCTATCTAGATAACTATTTTGCTTTTACACGGACAGGCGTTGGATTTTGAGATCCACTATCGTGGTACCATACACAGACTAGAAATTTTCAGAACTCTCATTTGAGAATCATTTACAGGCACGATAATTTGAGAACACATGTGTTGGATTCAGATGCTGACTCCCTAATTTTAAATGCATCGTGTTTGTAATATTCTCAGATTCAGTATTTTGCAATACTATGTGCTCGTATCATGTAAAAAAAAACATTTGAGAACGCACCTGTTACAACCACGTATAAGCTCGATATTTGAAAAGCCTTGTGATAAAACCAGATAGATGCTCGCTAGTTTGAGAACCAATGTGGGAGAACGCGTTACAGGCTCGATATTTGGAGAACCCTTGTGTTCGAACCCGTTAATGGCTCGGTAAATTTAAATCCATTATGTTGGTATATTGTACATATTCAACATTTTGAAACCTGTTGTTTTGAAATCGTGTGCATACACAAAATTTGTAGAACTTCTATAATAGAACCATGTACTAGATTCAAAATTTTGAAACACCTGTGCCAGACCCATGAACAAATTCTATATTTTGAGAACCCTCGTTTTGGAACCAGATACTGGCCCGGGATTTTAAAATCGATATCGTTTGTACACTGTATATGCTTGAAATTTTGAAAACCATTGCGTTGGTACCGTGTACAGGATCAAAATTCATAGAATCTTGCATTAGAAACAAGTAAAGGAAACATATTTTAGGAACACTTGTGTTAGAACCATAAACAGGCCCGAATTTGTGAAATACATTGTGTTGGTACTATGTCATGACTAGCAATTTTGAAAACCGTAGTGTTAGAATAACGTACATGCTAGAAATTTCGGGAAACTTCGAGTTAAAATCATCCAGAGACTAGACAGTTTGGAGTCTTCGATTAAGATCCATGTGCAGGATGGACCTTTTGGGACCACTTGTGTTAGAACTATGTACAGACTCGACATTTGGAGAAAACCTTTTAAGAAAGCAGAATCTAGCTCGGTAATTTAAAATCCATTGTAGTAGTACGACATTCAGGCTCGGCAATTTCAAATACATTTTTTTTGGTGTCATTTACTGGCTCGAAATTTTGGGAACCCATTAATAAGACCCATGTAGGCCTCAATATTCTCAGAACAGTTTTGTTAGAACCCGATACATGCACAGTAGTTAGAAATCAATTTTGTTGGTACCACGTATATACCCGATATTTTGAGAATCCTTGGGTTTGAAATACATAACGGCTTGATTTCTTAGGAATCCTTCATTTGGAACATGACATTGTCTCGGAACTATGAAATTCATTGTGTTAGTACCATGCATGGTCTCGTGACCTTCAAATCGAGGTTTGGTATTTTGATAACCTTTAAGTTAGATGCATGTAAATGCAAAATATTTTGCGAATACTTTCGTTGGAACCAGATTCTGGCTTGCTTTTTGATATCCATTATTTTGGTTCCATGTAGAGGCTCGGAATTCAGAATACAATATTTTTGATGCAATATAAATATTCTGAATTTTAGTTTCATTCTGTTAGAACCGTATTCAGGCTCGATGTTTTGAACACCCTTCGATAAGATCCATGTAGATGCACGATATTTTGAGAACGCTTTTGTTGAAACCCAATATTGCCTCGATAATTTGAAATCCATTGTGTTGGTACTGGAACAGTCTTGCATTTTTTAGTATTCTTGTATGAGAACCATGTACCGGTTCGTTATTTTGAGAACTCCTGTATTAAAATCAAGTATCGGCCCGATATATTGAGAATCCTTGTTTTGGAACTCGATACTGGATCGATATATATTATATGTAGTGAGTTAGCTATGAATTGGCCTTTTCGAAGCCTGTACATAAAGTGAACCCCATTGCTACTTGAATAAGCATTCCTATACGGTATTCTAACATTCATATATTACACATTTCTTGATCAAATATGTAATGGCTGTAAGGTTTATTAACGGGCCTTACTGATGAGTCGTCATTAAGCACAAAATGAATGTGTACATGAGTTTAGTCCACTCGATCATGCTGACTTTGTTTTATTCTTCATATGCTTTGTTTAACAAATTTGTTACAAGGTGGGCTATAGTTAATACCAAATGTTATACATAAAAGCTCTCCGCAACTAAGAGTATATAAATAAAATTCTTGTTCAGTTAATTATATATATATATATATATATATATATATATATATATATATATATATATATATATATATGCGAAAGACAAGAAATATACAATCAAAATCTGATCGCTTTCCGTTGAATATTAAAAATACTTTTACGTTGTGACTTTGAGAAATTTTATGAAAATTTCCGTTTGCAATGTGAACTTATTGATGTTAATAGTGGTCGAGCTATTAGATGTCTGAAATTTATGACCACCAAAATTTGGTTTTTACATTACAAATGCATTTAATGCTTAACTATATTGATAAGTCACAACTAACGTTTTAGAAAATGAAGGTAATTTAAAAGTGGTTCAGATGACAATTTTGTACATTATTATACGCATATTTGCTAGATTGCCATGAGTAGACCTTGACGATGTTTAGCCTTCAATAAAAACTCATCATTTTTATAAATAAATAAATTGATTAATTCATATATATAGATGCGTGTATATGCATATATGTGGATATTTAAATGCACATCTTCAAATGAATTTTGCAAGCTTGATATAAACACGAATCCCAGTGTATTAAACAACCAGTACAACATGGAAAAATACTGTCAATCAAACGTATTGGCGCGTTTCGGCCTTTCATGATCATCATCAGAGCGAAATGCCCATTTGACTATTGTGGATCCAATCACAATGCATATGAAAGCAAAGCAAAATTAGAAATGTGGCACTCACCTCTAGTTATCTTACATATATTGTACTGAACTGGAAAAGTCTGCTACGCAATTTATGTGCAGTCACATACTATAACTTTTTTGCAACTTTCGCCGCATACATCTGAGGAATAAAATTATCCAATCATTGATTACGCGGGTGGTCATAACAATTTAAAAAAAATGAAGATTGCTAGCTTGATATAATCACCACTCCCATTGTATTTAACCAGAAACACTGAATGGTTGTCGACTGTCTACGTTTGGTTTAATTACCTGATCTGCGTTTTGACTAACGCAGCTTTCATTGTTCCAGTAAATTGCTTTTTTCATAATATTTCGATCTACCTTACCGTAGATCTTCATCAGATGCATTTCACGAAACAAATGAAGCAAATGTGTTATTTCCTCTAGTCATAATATTTATATACCACATACTGACCTTTCATTAGATATTCTCGTGTCACATGTGTGTGTGTGTGTGCATTTTTATAACCGTTGTTTTCATCTAACTAATTTAGACCAGAGTAGCAGAATAATAATTTATCAATTGCATGCAATAACCATTCGTTTTTTTCCCGCTTGGTTTAACTGCGAATTTTCCCTGAAAGAACCAGACAATGAATCACTCAATAAATTAGAAAGCTGAGTGGATAAATCTTTAACGATGCAAATTTGGGCCATGTAGTCTATATATGCAGTCACCTGTCACCGTCTCATGTCGTTGTTTAGTGTGACTTTGAATGGCTTTTTACAGTATCTGTTTCATCAAATACTAGCAATAATGGTTCAGCTTTATTAACACTGCTACAAGCATTCACAATTTGTTTTTCGCATTATTAATAGACTTTGATTTGTGACCTGATATCCTTAGCCGGTAGGTAGGTTAATCACGAATTGCTAAGACGTCTCATTTTAGAATGAAGAGCGGAGTTGATTACAGCTAATGTATGTTAAAGGCATAGTTGTTATAAATGAACTTGATGAAAACTATAATGTGTGAGGTTGTTGTTTCCTGATATATCTGTTGTTGCTTTCAGCATATCAATTCATTTAAAAGCCGAATTTTTAACTCCCAGTTGAGGTCGACAATGCGATTTCCCTCTCTATTCTTAATCACTTGAGTATGCTGTTGTCATTGATGATGAAGTATTTTGGACAATTGTATTGAAGATGAGATGATGTTTAATCAAGCATACTGGATAATGCGGCTGTGATACCTTTGTATGTTTAGGTTAGACACTTTTGTCTGATTACCAGAGTTTCATGGGTTGACATGCGTCCCGCTGCTTCAGAATTATATACTATATGAAAATTCGTAATTTACATATAATTAATTGATTCTTAAACGTGCTCAACTTTGGTGAGTATGCTGGCTGGTGCGATTCGATCTCGATTAATATAAAGCGGTAAGTGATGGTTATACAATTTAACAATAATTGATTGCGCAGGTGATGGTAACAATTCTTTAAATCAAGTTTGCGAGCTTGGAGTAAACACCAATCCCGTTGTATTTAACCAGCCGTCGAACAACATAACAAAACTACCGCCAGTCTCAACGCACTGACGCGTTTCAACCTTCTATGATCATCATCAGAGTAAGACGGCAAAATGACTATCGAGGATCAAACCGCATTGAATATATATGGAAATCAATTTTAGATATGCGGCTCTCACCACTAGCAGTCTCGCATAAATTGAACTTGACTCGATAGTCAGTTTGCCGTCGTACTCTGATGATGATCATGGAAGTTCGAAAAGCGTCAGTGCGTTGCGGCTGGCGGTAGTTTTGTTATGTTGTTTGACAACTGGTTAAATACAACGGGATTGGTGTTTATTTCAAGCTCGCAAACTTGATTTAAAGAAGTGCTGGTTATTTTGCATGAGCAACTGGTTCATAAAACGGCTCATTTACTGGTCCTTGCACAGGCCCGTTAATTCGTAAACTAAGCTATTTTGGATGAAAAGATGAAATTATTCTCTGTTGCTTAAACCAATGATCTTATGTGAGTTTATTTTGTAGCTAGCGTCAGTATTACAGAAGTGCACATTTGGAATTCGCGTACTTCTCCGTTATGCTTCACCAGCAGGAATCTCAACACTATTGAGCGATTAAAGAGAGTTTTTGTCATTTTGGCTGTCCTATAGCGGTTGTTGCTAAAGTAGCACGTATCCACTTAGGAAAATTTATCGGAATACCTGCCTTTTACCGAAGAATATTTATTGCTACAACCTGTTAGGTCTGGATTCTATTAAATATGCCTACCACTACATTCCTCATTTGTGCATTAGGTCATGGACTTTATTTACGAGTATACTTTACTGTCAACTTTTCTTGTCACAAGACTATTTGAGAAATAATAACGTTTTTATTAGTATGATTTTAATGTCAATAAATGACGTCGTTCCGTTTTCTCATTTTCAATTTAACCTTTATATCAATGTGAGACGTTAAAACCTCCCTACTGCTGTGCATATCTTACTCCCTCGGGTCTGAACAAAAGTAAGTTATCTACATATCTCTGATAATAAAAAACCCTGCTCCATTATTGATTTCCCGAAAGGTGAATATACCAAGGCAATACAATTTTTAATTATTAAATAGACTGATTTGCAAATTAACAAAGTAATTGTAATTTCATACAAAGTTTAACCCGGCTTCCAGAAATGAGGCAAGAATGAGGGGGAAAAGCCTTAGTATTGATAGAAATTAGAAAATTGAAAAAAACATAGGCACGACGAGTTTGCGTCTACTTGAAAAAACAAAAACTCCCGTGTTGAAGCTTCTGTTCTAACTTTTAAAACATATTACAGACATTAATTGAATCTTCGCGATTTGCGTTTGCGGATTGTCGCTTAGCACTATCAGTTTCGCAAAGATCTGATTGGTCCCCACTTCCAAGTACGCATCGAGTTTTTCTTCCTATTGGCTGAGTGCAGATTTGTCCCTTTATTCCGAAGGTTTCAATATCGTTCATACTAACCACTGGAAATGAGGTACGATCTAATGTTCGAAGATTAGATCGTACCTCATTTCCAGTGGTTAGCATGAACGATATTGAAGCCTTTGGTAGAAGGGGACGAGTCCGCACTCGGCCAATACGAAGACAAACTCGAGGCGTACTTGGAAGTGGGGACCAATCAGATCTTTGCGAAACTGATAGTGCTAAGCGACGACCCGCGAACGCAAATCGCGAAGATTCAACGTTGGAATCTCGCACTGCGCAACAATTCAAGGAATATATTACAAATGCTCATTGGTGAATGCAAAATAAAGGATTCATTTGAACTGGTAGAAAATGAGAAAACTTGAATTTTTGCAATTAAATATCGCCTCGCGGTTATACCAATATCACTTTAGTAATTACACGGCAGGATAGCTCAGTGGTTAGAGCACCAGATTCCGAAGCAGACGTGCCCAGGTTCGTATCCTGTCCGCGGCAAATTCTGGTCAGTACTTGATGAGTTCCCAATAAGGACGAAACCGGTCTACTGGATGAATTGCCTTTTCTACACTATACAATTCTTAGTTTATACTGACATATGTAAGTAATTAATGGGTCAGGTGTATATATCAAGACCGCAACCTTGATTATAATAATTGTTATCACCACCCGCGCAACCAATGTTCGTTTAATTACACAAACTGTCGAATGCGACAATGTGAAGAACGAGTGGTCTGATATAATCATACAAGTACAACTAATTAAAGTGCGGCAGGATAGCTCAGTGGTTAGAGCACCAGATTCCGAAGCAGACGTGCCCAGGTTCGTATCCTGTCCGCGGCAAATTCTGGCCAGTACTTGATGAGTTCCCAATAAGGACGAAACCGGTCTACTGGATGAATTGCCTTGTCTACACTAATTCGTAGTTTATAGTGACAAGTATATTTACTTAATCGGTCAGGTGTTTATATCAAGACCGCAACCTTGATTATAATAATTGTTATCACCACCCGCGCAACCAATGTTCGTTTAATTATTTAAATGTTCCTTTCAATACCACTTCCCCATGTAATGTGGTGTCTGTTCAGTAATGACAGATTGGGCATGGTTAGTTGGAACTTTGGGTCTAAATGGATACCATATGAGCTACACGTAAAGGAAAAATTGACTAACCAAGTTACATTAGTTAGTATATAACTGAAAATTGTGTGTAGTGTAGTGTGCGGCAGGATAGCTCAGTGGTTAGAGCACCAGATTCCGAAGCAGACGTGCCCAGGTTCGTATCCTGTCCGCGGCAAATTCTGGCCAGTACTTGATGAGTTCCCAATAAGGACGAAACCGGTCTACTGGATGAATTGCCTTTTCTACACTATACAATTCTTAGTTTATACTGACATATGTAAGTAATTAATGGGTCAGGTGTTTATATCAAGACCGCAACCTTGATTTTAATAATTGTTATCACCACCCGCGCAACCAATGTTCGTTTAATTATATAATTAAAGAGCTTCTTGTAGCGTACACTAAAACAGTTCTCTTCAATATCAATTAGAAATATTTCCGCCAGTTTAACGGTATGACAATGTGTAGTTTTATAGAAGACGTGTATATGTATCATAGTTATTGATCGCATCTTTAATATTATAAAGTTAAATTTTCTTGGGCCGAGCGTAGATATAAATAAATAAATAAATAAATAAATAAATAAGCAAATCCAAAACATTTGTAGACAGTGGATTCTTCTAAATGATAATCCTAATAAACTATTAATTTAAAGTTGTTGACTCACCGCGCGTTTCGTCTGCGGGCTGTTGCTTTGCACTATCCGGTTCGCAAAGATCCGATTGATTCCTATTTCCAAGTACGCATTGATTTGATCTTAGATTTAGATGGGTGCGGATTCGTCCCTTTCCTCCGAAGGCTTCAACATCGTTCATACTAACCAGTGGAAATGAAGTACGATCTAATGTACGTTGATGGACGACGTTTCTGAACTTCCTTTCCGGCTCCATCATCAGGCCACTATACACAGCACAATACTCAAAATAGCAGATTTAATCATATGATGGAGCCAGAAAGGATGTACCGAAACGTCGCCAGTCAACGAAGATTAGATCGTACCTCATTTCCAGTGGTTAGCATGAACGATGTTGAAGCCTTCGGAAGAAAGGGACGAATCCGCAGCAAGCCAAATTGAAGATCAAATTGATGCGTACTTGGAAATCGGAATCAATCGGATCTTTGCGAAACTGATGGTGCAAAGCGACAACCCGCGAACGCAACTCGCGGTGAATCAACATACGAAGCACGCACTGCGCAATAAACACCCTTCAAATCATATTTATTTAAAGTCCATATTGGTATATGAATAGTTTCCTTGACATACAATGGCTATCTATTTCCGTATATGCATATAGGCATACCCGTTACGGATATATATGTATATATTTAAATGTATATATAAGTTTATATATATATATATATATATATATATATATATATATATATATATATATATACAATAATTATTCCATAACAAAGACCATTTCGATGACATTTGAAAAGATCGAAATAGAAATCATAATTAGGTTATGTGTTAGTGCGTGAAAAAGTGATTAGCTATTGCTCATCATTAGTGATAACATTGGGAAAGTTTGGCTAATGTATAGGAGGGTGATATAATTATTGTAGACCTCATATTTACTCTGTTCAAAACTACGATTTTTCTATCTCTCTCTCTCTTTGGGTAACCCTTATTTGTAGTCTATGGACACATTTCTGGCAAGGAATAGTTTTTTTCTTTGTTTTAATATTAAATATTTTGATCTGACAACGGTTCGTAATACGTTATTCAACCTCATCCTCTCTGTAACCTATTGCACACAGGATGAGATTAAGTAAACTGGGAATTGAGTACCGCAGTAAGTGAACTGAAAGGAATTTTGTCGATTCTTAAATGCATTTGAAAATTAATTTGTTATATGTGGCAAGATGAACAGGCGTATAAGTTAATTGCCACCGTTGATTATATATTTACTTTATAATTGCAAATAAATATAAGTTTTCACATATATTAAGATATGCAATTATGTAAGATTGTAGGTGTGGATGTGTCTGACCATCATGGGTTTTAATTTTGTGCATCTCTACGCAATTGATGGGTCGAGTTCACGAAATAAAAGCAATTGTTGAATTTCATCTTTATTATCATATAATGATTCAAGCATGACTGTTCAAGACATCAGTGTATGTATTTTAGCGTATGCCTTTGTATAGGTGAGCATTTAATAAAGGCTTGATATTTAGGTATAATTTAACGTTAAAAAGTAAAAGATAAATATGAATAGATTTGGCTCAAACGAGGAAACCACATTTGGCATACTTTTCGTTTTGTAAAAGTATTGTATTTAACACCTAATCATGAGGGAGGAATGCCGCCTCGGAAAGTCGAGAGTCACTTGGCAAGAATTTAAACTCCTACATTTTCTGTGAATAGGACACGCCGTTTTAAAGCTATCCGAGTCATAGGACCAGTCAGAAACCATCCAGTAAGGCTACAGACACGTTGTGCATCTGAAAATGAAATTTATTCAGTTTATTGCAGAACTAAATTTGCGAATAAACAAACAACATCTGTCGTTCTCTGATATGATAAATTTGATGATAGAACCACGCAATATCGTTCATCTAAACATCTTTTTTTAACCAGACCTACATTTAATTGGAGCCTATTGAGTACTAATGTCGTTATAAAGTTCCAACTAGCCTCTTAAGATCTACTACTTTCGAACTGAAAACATGTAATATGAGAAAACTGTATTTATTCAAATTGTCATAGCAAGATTTCGAATATGTATATGTTGTCCGTATAAAATAAATTTTGCATAGAATAGAAAGTGCAATTCATCGGTTAAGTAAAAACTTTTACAGACACAAACACACACTCACACTCA
>JAQBSW010004079.1:0-22500 GCA_029291075.1 Eudiplozoon nipponicum
AGCGAAGGTCGAGCCCATGGCACTGCAGGCTGTTAATGATGGGCCGTATCGCGTGGAGAGGGTGGACGCAGAGCACAATACTGTTTTTGTTAGCCTGCCCGATGGACCACGAGCTGTGGCACTGGATCGTTTAAGCAGAGTGCGAAAGCCGATTCCTGAGGGGGGGAAGATGTGGCAATGGCCACCTTTAAGACAAATAATGAACAAAAAGTCTTATCTAGGGCAGACAGTATTTCAACAGAAATTCCTCGCAGAAACGTCCGTATAAGAATGAAGCAGTCAGACCAATGAGAAAAGCAGACTTAGAGCTGAAGTGAACATAAATTAATTAATGTGTAAATTTGTTTTATTAAATCGATGCTCGTTGTGCGAGAAAAATTCTATATATAATTGAGTAAAAATAAAGCATTTGTCGTACATTTAAAATGGCTTCTGATGGGTTGGAAACGTTGATTCAGGCATTGACTTCTCAAATGAATAATTTAACTGCAGAATTAGGCACAATTAAGGCTCGTCTAGACGATACGCTAATAATAAATAAAGAAGACATCCAAGTACGTGGACCATCCAACATAGGTGGACACAACATTGGGAACTCATGATGTACTAGACAGAATTTAATTATTTGTACCTGTATTAGATTAGGGTAATAATCATACGTGTTCTGTCAAAGGATGGTTTGTTAACAGTACAAATAGGGAAGCGTTTTAACAGTCCGAATACAAGTTAAATAAATACTGTACATATAGTACCCCTACTTCGTGGAAAAGGCAATTCATCGGGTAGACTGGGTTCGTACTTATTGGGAACTCATCACATACTGTCCGAAATTTGTCGCGGACAGGGCTCGAACTATGAACAATTGGCCGGCTGCAATCTAATGTTTCTATTTGGTTCATTTCTATGGAAAAGGACATTTAACTGCATTAACTTGGAGGTTGAAATAATTATTCCGGATTGTAAGCTTTTCACGAAGAGCATAACTACCATGTTAAAAACTAAGATCAAGTTTTAATACCTATCAAACCAGCCAATACTTCGTAGTAGAAGGAGATGAGCAAAGTTGACTCGTCATATATAAATGAAGGTAATATGGTAAAACAATCCTTTGGTTGCGTTGATTTTAATGCTGGTTTTACTGGTACTAACATGATGGATATCCATGTATGCTATAGTTCAACGAAAATGAGAATAACAACTATTTCTTAACACATGTTATTCCAGGTGAATGAGATTATACTTACCGTTCATGATGTCTTTGGTTTATTCTCAATTTCGGTGAACTATAGCATACCTTGATATCCATCATGTTAGTACCATGTACCGACTTGGCAACCATAGTGTAAGTACCATGTACCTTTTTTTTACCGCAATGTTGGCATCGGTTACTAACACAATAGCCATAGTGTTAGTATCCTTTACAGACTCGGTATATATATTATATAGTGTGAGTTAGCGTTGAAGTCGCATTGTCGTAGACTTTATATGATGTTAGCTTCACTATTGCAGGTTTACACATTCGTCTAGGAGATTGTACCGTCCTATTATTCCACATTCTTCTACCGAATATATAGTGATTAAAGGGCGTAATACCGGCTCCTACTGATGAGTCGCCAGTAAGCACGAAACGAATGTGCATGAGATTATACTTTTCGTTCTTGCTGCCTTTGGTTTATCCTTCTGGTCACAACTGACCTAATACATACTTGCATATATATTAGGTCTTCGCAACAAACAGTATTTAACTGTAACATATTAAGTTGACTCAAATTTTTGTGTCAACTTTACGAAAAGGAATACGGCAAAAGTTAAATGTAATGAACATACAATTCCTTATTTTTAGCTACGTAACAAAATAATCAATTACTCCTACGTATGCCGTTGTTCCAATAATTAAAAATATTTATCGATTTTTTTATATGAAGAAAGTGGAATTGAGCACCTAATTGCAGTGCATTCACATTAAGTGAGAGCGAGGCCAAAAAATGAAAAGTGATTGAGGAGGAAAGAGTAACAGAGAGGGAAAGAGAAAGAGAGACTAAGATTTAAATGCTTAATGAATAGTAAATAATACAAAGGAGTTACTTGGCCGTGCTAGAACATCTGCTAACAGGTACCATTTACTAATGAATGTGGGAATATAATACAACAATTTGTTGACGCATTCCCTTCTGCCTGACAATAGATACATTCATATTGCCATTACGCGGATGTTGATGACTAAATGCATAAAACAAATTGACACTTTAAGGGATGTTTATACTGCCTCGTATAGTTAACTCGGAATTGACAACTGAATTAAAAACAAGACGCATGTACTTATAGAATGTGGAAACGATTACTGTAGCTAATGGTACCAATGCAGAGAATTAGGAGCTTTTTTTAATCAGTTTATTGCTCTAGCAGTAAAAGGGTCTCAATATTAAGGTGTCATCTCAACGTGTGTGGTATCAAACGAATTAGTCTTTAAATGCACTTTTGACTCAAATGATGTTACAACGACGAATCCACGGTTCTTTCGAACAAAATCGTATGATCAATTATGTAAGGATGCTAGACATCTTGGCAGCTATGGCTTTGCCGTACCCATTTTTGATTATTCAAATTTGCAAGATTGAAATTGGCATTCCGTTTATAAATTTTTTATGTTAACAAAATTTCATTAAGAAGAATATTCTAGTTCACGGTAGAAACATTAATTAATCGAACGCGATCCGCATCGAAATGTGGATACAATACCACCGTTATATTCCAGATAACTGGCCAGTTACGTTACTCATAACGAGGTTATTTGGACTCATTTTTTCAATAACATAAGAATATAAGATATTTCATGGATGAAATACAACTGAGCTTTAATTAATTAGCGGTCGCACTGTCTTCTGACAAGGGATACAATACAAAATAGCCAACCGTTTCAAAAACTACGCCGTTAGAACATGAACCACTGAGGCCATCTAAAATAGCAGTCAAATTCATGTTTAAATATTAAGTTTGGGTGTGGATCCATTCAAAAAATTATTGTCAAATAATAAAAAAAGTTAAACAATATATGATCTCGCGAGTGATCATAATCATTTAAATCAAGGCTACCAGCTTGATTTAATCAATAATCACATTATATATACATTTGATAGTATAAACTAGGCATCGAATGATGTCTCAAATAAAATTCCTACAGTAGATCGGTAGTAAGGCTTCAAATACTGTCCAGAATTTTGCCCCCGACCGAGCTCCAACCAGGGTCTGGAAAAATTACCAATTCGCCACCCCGACGCGTACTACACAAGTTCCAAGGCCCAAAATGTTTAGTTGATAGAGATGTGAAACTCGGCAGAGATTCTTTAGCCAACACCAGGACTTGATCAAGTGAATTCAATCCTTCATAAAGTGCTCACAATAATCTATTCATACAGGAGTGCTTTAATTTTAGCTATTTCGTTAGCTGAAATATACATTTGTCGTGGTTACATTGGTACCAGCACCCCTACTGAAGATTAAGAATTTAAGAATTCTTACGTCTCCGCATTATTTCGAAATATTTATCATCGGCGATAAAGTTGAATTCCAAAAGTATTTTTCTACGTCGAGGTATATATATATATATATTATAATGTCCATTCATTTAATTTAACACAGTATTCTTATAATTAGGAAAACACAAATAACAAAGTGGATAAAGGACATTTTATTTCGTGAATACTAATCATCTCTTATATATATATATATATATATATATATATATATATATATATATATATATATATATATATATATATATTTATTAATTTAACCAGTTTGGTCATTATTGATTATTATTCATATTTGTCAGATCTACTCCGTATTGGATTGGTGCCCGTGATGCTTGATAAATAAATTGGGATGAACCAGAGAAATTAATGTAATAAATGGCATCAGTCACATTGGATATGCGTTGAACGAATTTCGATCACATTTTGCTGGGTACAATTCCTGGTCAAGACGATTCGGATTGCCTTTGATGAATTTTTATTTAAAATAATAATTTTGTAAATTTTTGTCTAAAATGTATTTTTATGTTTGTAAATATACATTGAGTTGAAGTCTAATTACTTGGTGCGATCTATATATATATGTATATATATATATATATATATATATATAATTAGTATAATCTAAATATTGCATCTGGTAGCAAATGCAATTTGTCTGATTAACCAGTTTCGTTATTATTTGGAAATCGTCAAGCACTGCCCAGAATTTACCAGAGACTGGATTCGAAAGTAGGGCCATTTACTTCAGAGCCTACTACTCTAGCCACTACACCACATGTGAATAATTTGATACAAAATTTGAAGTTATAAACCAGCCTAATGTTCTCTAGTTAACCTTTCATTCAGAAGCACCCTATTTGGAATCTATAAAGGACTCACATTCTAAATAAACGCCCCAATCTGCCTGCTTGTGTGTATTATATAGCAGTGTTTTGACTTTACCAACATTGGTTGGGTCTTTCTTGCAAATTCCATCAGAATTTATTATTAATGTGCTGTCCAGCATAGGCTTAATTATCCCTAACTCCTCAGTCAGTATTAATTTCTGCAGACAATATTCATATTAATATCTCAAACCCCCAGAAGAAGATATTTTTCTCAACACAAATGCTTTATTTTTAATCAATTATTAAAAAGGATTTTGCTCGTATAAAGCACGTCAATTTAATAAAAAGAAAAAATACAAATATTTATTATTTATATTTAATTCCGCGGTTCGAAGGCTGCTTCCATCATTGTGCTGACTGCTTTATCTTAATTCGTGAACTTCTGAGAGGACTTTCTTTTGTATTCCCGTTATCCTTAAATAAGACGAAATCTCGGTCAGAGGGTGGCTATTGCTAAACTGTGCATATGCCAACTATTATTTACGTTATAATAGGATATGCTACCCGACAAGGAAAGAGGGAGAATTTATAACACAAATCAAAGAATGTGATTAGGGAAGAAAATATATTTACCAGGATGCATGACATTATTTCATTTTAATAAAATATTTTGCGACTTAAATTAAAGTAAAATTTATCCGAATTATCAATTTTTCTCTAGGTAACTCATTTGTTTTGTTTTGAGGATAAACTTATAGAGGAGCAACACGACAGGCCATATTTATAATAAAAATGTAGAACTGCCATTTGTGCATACAATAAATGATTACAAGCTACTAACTTGTTTCTATGCTAAAGTCATCGATTTCGTATCCAAAGTTCGATGCCAAAAACTTATATTTATAGAAATTTCCTGGCTCCTATATATATATATAGTCCTTTGTTAACCCACGACTATAATTTATTATATAGAATTAAGTTGTCATGATGACTCAAATAAGACACATTTTGGTGCATGTTTATATATGATTATATTTTTTATATTTGTAACTATCATTGATTTAATTTAATATTTTACTTATTTACTTGTTGCCAAAGATTTCAAAATATGAGAAATAATAGATGACGTTGCAAAACGAGGCGCCATGTTCAGACGACAAGTTAATGTCATTATTATAATCAAGGTTGTGATTTTGATATAAGCACCAGACCCAGATTCGGGCCTTTTCCTCGCAAATTCTGGTCAGTACATGAGGAGTTCCCAATAAGGACGAAACCGATCTACTGGATGAATTGCTTTTTCTACACTATACAATTCTAAGTTTATACTGATATATGTTAGTAATTAATTTGTCAGGTGCTTATATCGAGATCGTAACCTTGATTATAATAATTGTTACCAACCATTTTTTGTTTAATTAAGTAAACATCATGTTAATCACCCATCATTAATTTAACTTTATTCATCATACATAAACGAAATTTGATTGCGCAGGCAGTGATAACTGTTACTATTAATCAAGGTTGCGATCTTGATATAAACAACTGACTCATTATGTACATAAATTTCTCGGTATAAACCTAGCATTGTATAGAGTGGAAAAGGCACTTCATCCGGTAGACTGATTTCGTCCTTATTGGGAACTTATCACTTACGGGGCAGAATTTTGCGCGGACAGGACACGAGCCTGAAAATGTCTGCTTCGAAGTATTTTGTTCTAACCAACCAAATAAGGATATACAAATATATAAGGTAATTCGTACCTTGCATATTGCTTACTGGCGATTCATGAGAAGGACCTACGAACAATACACATCATCCTGTAAAGGGTACCAACCCGATTGTTTACGAGACCGTAATTTTAATCACAAATAACGATAAAAACCAATTCTGAAAACTTGTTACTTCGGAAGTAGTGGGATATATGTCATATGTGGAGAGTTAGCTTTAATGTCTTATTTTCAAAGAATAAATAAAGCTCCATTACTGCTTGAATACACATTCGTAATATATTATGTACCGTCCAACTTTACAACATTTACTGACCAAATATATTGTGGGTTTTAAGACGTAATACCGGCTTATATTAATTAACTGTCAGTTAGCACGAAAGAATTTTGTGCATACGATTATGTCGCTCGTTTATGCTGAAACTTGACATATCCGACTGGTCCTATTTTGACTACAATTTTAATAGTTACGCATTACCTAATTCGCAATTACATATATATTACGTCTTATAATCTGAAAATGGATTGTTTATATGGAAAATATGTAATTTTTTTTGTTTATATACTTATTTATACCATCATTCAATTTTATTCATATAATTAGAAATAATTTTAGTAAACTACGTATTTAATTATTTATTGATTTATTTACCTTTTTATCTATTTATTTACTTTTTTACTTATTTATTCATTTAATTATAAATTAATTTATCTATTTATCCATTCACTTTTGACTTATAAATTAATAAATTTGAAATTAATCATTTATTTTATTCTTAATTTATAAATAACATTATTTATTTAACTAATTAATTTATTTATTTATTTATTGCTATATTCTAAAATTAATTTATTTATTTATTTATATAGCTATTTTTTAAAATATATTTGTGTGAAATAAATGTCGTGCATACGTTTGTTAAATTAAAATGAAGCTTAATACTTATTAATGGGAAATAATATATTTGTTATTTAAATCAAGTTTGCGAGCTTGAGTAAGCACTGACGCGTTTTTTATTCACTCATATAGAGAGTTGTGGGCGAATTTTATTTCGACATTTGATTTAAATTCAGGCAGTATTTTCCGTAATTGCTCATAGACTGAGAAAACATGAAAATCGAAACTACCATCCTTTTCGACAACAAACAATCACACACAAACAACAATGAATACATACATGAACATGCTTTAATTTTATCTTCGCAGCTGAATGGTGGCCACGAATAATCTTTTCAAAGTTGAAGAGAAAGCATTATTTCAAATAGCGACTGAAAATATAGAGATAAAAGATTCAAGATAGACAAAGCGAATAACGTTTGATGTCAAAACTTTCCTGCTTGTTACTTATGGGTTTGTAGCTCACTTAATTGTGGTATATATAAGGATCTTTATAAATAAACCACAAAAGCACATTTACAATTACTTTTATCACATTTACATGTTCAATAGTATTGTGATTTTTTAATTGCTCTTAACTTGAATTGAATTTGGACATTTTAGAAATCCGCACCATCATATCCGATCCAGCACTCCTGACGTGAAAACCTGCGTAATTACACATGCTCACACACAAATGTATAATTATTAATAAATAATAATAACATGATACTATAATAAATTAATATAAACGTATAATTAGTTCCATATATATATATATATACCTATATATATATATATATATATATATATATATATATGATAAGTTTTCGTAATAAAGTCAGCTAAAATATTTACGCTATGTACTGAATACAAGTAACTAGTTATTCATCGATGTGTCAATAGTTTATATTTATTGAGGCAAAATTAATTATTAAATAACATTCGTGACAAACTTATATGTCAAGATGCTAACCTTGATTATTTTTATATCACATCCACCACTTTACAATAGAATATATTCCATATACTTGTGCACTGCAATCCAACTAAATATATATATATATATATATATATATATATATATATATATATATATATATATACGTAAAATGAAAAAGGATCGCTCAGAATTCTCACCTCGAATGCTATTTAGTATTTTTGCACAAGTATTTTAACATTCTATTGCGAAGTGGTACGATATAAAATTATGACGTTCATCTATTGATGTGTGTGTGATTAGGTGTGTATAATTTAAAGACATAAGTGCTATAATAGTTTTATTAACAGATTTACGTGTTCCGAAATTTGCTGTCGACCCCACTGTATGTCAAATACTTTCTCAGTGGTATGTCTCTTCACTACGCCATTAATAAATTCGGTGCCTGCCTTCTTCATACTGAAAAGTAAATTCCTTCCAAGTATTAGTAAGAAGGTATTTTGTTTAGAATTTGTTCTTTGCATGTACTTATGCGTATTTTTTCTTTATGTTCTTAAATATATTTCTCTCTTTCTATTACATGTTCTGATGTCTTTCACTTCTCTTTTTCTCTTTCTGTCTATACTTCGGTTCACATTATTAGGTTTTCCGGACATGTATCAAATGCCATATTTTTGTGCAGTTCGTCAAAGTTAACAGACGCAAAATTTGTGTGATTGTATTGGTGGTTTTGTGACTGTTGTATTTCCATGTTGCGGAAAACTTTACTTGTTAAAAACGCCATGCTAAATCCCGTCTCATACCACACTTCGACCTTGGCAACAAGGTGAATAGCGACCTTACTGCGTTTTAGTCCTTTGGACACATGCTAGACTGGGTAACATACTAAGTAAAAAAACTTTACACAAACTTAAGGTATTTCTTACGCTACTCTACTCAACAAAACCCAAATGGAATAAATAACAAATTAAATTAACAACAATTCAAGGAAAAATGGTAGAGAATGATTTCATTTAACAAGCTATCCAAAATACAAAATTAATGTTTAGCGGACTAGGCATAAGATAGCTTAAATTTATAAGTAGCCACAAATTCATAAACACGAATCGCAATTAGCATAAAATAACATGAGGATATATATATATATATATATATATATATATATATATATATATATATATATATATATTGGAATTTAATCCAGGATTTACGTATATATGTGCAAGTTTAAGACATACATCAACTTGTGCGTTCTGCTTATTTTTTCCGTACTCAAGGTCTATATTAGTTAGCGATTGCCTTATCTAGTTGATTACCTGTAATGCCCTTTAAAAAAGTTTCACCTGGTTTCCTGATTTGTCTATCTCATCTTGGACAGGTAAATCAATTGCACCTGTTCCTTGCAAGTCTTAGAAATTCATTGTTTGGTCGTCTCTTAAGTCATATCCTTTTTACGCAACGCCTCTACTTGCCTACCTTTGTCGAATAACTCTCATCCTCATAACTTATAGGTCACGCGAAACCACTCACGGAACACTATCACACGCTGAGATTAAAATGGCGTTCAATCTGCCATTCTTCAATTAATGCTTCAACGATAACGCTGACCGGCAACATTACCTTCTCCTTTAGCAATCGCAATGCCCCTGGTTATAATTTTTAATACTTTTTGCTGTTACTCTTTGATGCTTCGCTAACAACGGTCGAATATTATGTAGTCCTCTACGCGATGTATGCTAACAATGGTCTGTTTATTAATCCTTGCAATTTTCAAAATAATTAATAGTAGTAAAAGCAATAATTTTATTAGTAGCAGGAGTATTATTTCTTTATTATTCAATTTAATATTATTATTATTAGTAGTAGTCGTAGTAGTATTAGTAGTAGTAGTAGTAGTAGTAGTAGTAGTAGTAGTAGTAGTAGTAGTAGTAGTATTCAATTACGTCAAATTCATTTATTGAAATCTAGGTTGCCATCTTGATATAAACAGCAGTCCCATTATATATCAGTATTCACTAAGCAATGTTTAATGTAGAAAAGTCAATTCAACCAGTAGACTAGTTTCGCTCTTATCGGGAACTTATTACATAATGTCTAGAATTTGTCATGGACAGGGCTCGAACCTGGGCGCGTCTGCTTTGGAATCTGTTGCTCTAATCACTGAGCCAACCTGACGCACACAATACACAATTTTCAGGAATATCCTAACATATGTTGATTATGTAGTCTTTCCTTTAGGTGCTGCCTATATGACATACCTTTAGACTTAAAATTCCGACTTACTACCCCTATCTGACATTATAAAACAGACACCACTCTCTCTGGGGACATACTATTGAATTGACTAAATATATGTTCATTTAATTACGTAGAATAATTTATTGATTAAGACTTATTATGCTTTAATTTAGATATATGATAAATATTTCTATGACATACTGTCGTGAATAATGTCGTGATTACACCTAAATGTGACTATTGACGTCGATCTAGGCCAGAGTATATGGAATTGCTAGAGTAATAGGTTGGAAATCTCAATTCTGCTGGAATTCAGCATAAATTGAATTCCATTGCGTTAGTACCATGAACTTTTTCAGTATCATAATGTCGGTATCGGGTACTGCCATAGTATTGGTACCTTTTACAGACTTGGTATATGTATCATATATAGTGAGTTGGCTTTGAAGTTGTATTATCAAAGAATTTATTTGGTGTTAGTTTCACTACTGCAGGTTTATACATTCGTTCCTCACACAAATATATAGTGGGTAAAAGGCGTAATACCGGTTTCTACTGATGAGTCGCCAGTTATCACCAAATGAATATGCACGAGATTATACGTTCATTTCATGCTGAATTTGGTTTATATTTGTGGTCATATCTGAACTAATTTGTCACTAGATGCGCAAAACCTAATACAAAATTGTATAATCAATCTAGATTGACAGTAAGTTGCCTAACCAAAACCAGTACTGCTGCCCATTATAGCCTCGGTATATTTCATATATATTGCGTTTTTTTAAATTCATAGCTTGTTTTCTTATATAACTTATATGTGTGTAGGGAAAGATGCGAAAGGTAATTATGGAATGAGGTTTCCATTAGGGAACAATTTATACGAGGTGAGAACCGCATATCGATTTTGACTTCATTATATATGTATTGCGGTTGGATATTCGATAGTCAGTTTAGTGTCATTTATCTGGTGTTGTTATTGGTGCTAATATCAAACTCACAAATTTGATTTGAAGACTTGTTATCACAACACTTGCCATCACGAGATTTTTTAATTGTATGACATATACATGGCGAAAATTGAAAAAAAAATTTTGTGATTACATAGAAATTGTACAGCCGTCATTTCCAGTCGCGTAAGCGAGACTTTTAAAGGTTGGAGCTGCAATTGTGCTTTCTATGTATGCGCTACGGTTTGATCCTCACTCGACACTTCGTTTTCGCACTCCGATATTGATTGCAACCGACTGCAGCATTTTTGACTGATGACAGTTTTTCTATATTTTGCGAAAAAGTGTTTATGCTTATATTAAGTTCGCAGCCTTCATATAAATATTGCATTTTAAAGTTTTTCGCAAACGTTTATACTACAAAGACTTTTCGTGTAGTACGTTAAGGCGAATAGTTTAATACAAATTGAATAAGTTCGTGAACTTCTAAAATAAGAACGCTTTCTTTTAAGAGATTTAATTCGTTTCTTTAAATTGAGTTTGCGAGCTTGAAGTAAACATCAATCCAATTTTATTTAATCATCAGAGTACGACGGCAAACTGACCAGCGAGGATCAAACCGCATTGAATATATATGGAAATAAAATTTAGATATGCGGCTCTCCCCTCTAGCAGTCTCGCATACATTGAGCTTGACTGGAAATGTCGGCTGCACAATATCTATGCAGTCACGAACTTCGAACTGATTGTAGTTTTCGACAAAATAAATATATAGGGAATACAATTATACAATAATTGATTGTGCGGGTGGTAGAAACAATTCTCTAAATCAAGTTTGCGAGCTCGAAGTAAACTCAAATCCTATTTTATTTAATCAGTCGTCGATCAACATAGAAAAACAATGCATGCGAAAATAGGATGAAAGCCGTCTACTGGATGTAATGTTAAGTTTATATTGAAAAAATATACATCATAATCGTGAAATTTGTCTTCAGATTAATGCAACTTCAAAAAGATGCAGAGCGTTTGTTCTATAGTGACAGATTTCTGGTTACAAAAGCAATGCTATTTAGGCTTCACCTGAGCAAACTGCTAACTAGAAACATTGTTATTACACAAGCTTATATTAATACCTAATAATTATTCTAAATTTAGGCGATAGATATTCATTTACGCATGATGGTTTTTTTGACAACTTTGATCACTTTTGTATTTAACCAGTCGTCGAACAACATAAAAAAAAACTACCGCCAGTTGTTCGACGACTGGTTAAATACAATGGGATTAGTGTTTACTTATAGCTCGAAAACTTGATTTAAAGGATTGTTACCATCACCCACGCAATAAATTAATGTTTAACTTTGATCATCATTTGATCTTTTTCGCCATTTCATATTCTCTCATTCTACATACCCTCAACATTACGAAGTATGCCTTATTTATTATTAGTCTCAGCTTATTTTACTTCATTTGTCGGTAGATTATTTAGCTTACTCTAGCTTTTTTTACCACTTAGCAAATTAACGCCAGTAACCCTGCTTTTCTAACTAGTCGGAATTAATTTTTCTATCGATTGGCATTGTTTTAAGTCAATATGAGTTAAGATATTTAATAATAAAAGCTTACTCGAGAGACAACATATAAAAAATTAGTGAAATTTTTTTACATTCATTCATTGCGCGGGGGGTGAAAGCGATTGTTTATATAAAGCTCGTAAACTTCATATAAAGAATTTAATTAAACTTCGTGTCTAGTATTGTTGACAAGTATATTTATAAAAACCAAGTGGATGTAAAGCGGTGTTGGATATATATATATATATATATATATATATATATATATATGTGTGTGTGTGTGTGTGTGTGTGTGTGTGTGCAATCAGAACAATAATTACATACTAAAATGACAGCGACTAAACATGATGGGTCAATATATTTCATAGCTTTTGTTTCCGAATAATCCTGTTATAACCGTGGAACTTCATGACGCATGGATCTAAACGTTGAAGGATTATTTTTTTTAATGGTTGTACGATACGTGAGTCACATTGATAATTACCGCGATTGGGGATATTGCGTTGTCGTTTTGTACCACGATTTTCGGAAAGATCCGATTTAACCCCATTTCCAAGTCCTGATCGAGTTCGTCTTCGTGATGGCTGGACACTGATTGGTCTATTTCCTCCAAAGGCTTCAATATCGTAGTTTTGATTTTGTAAAAGAGGTTAGATAAATTGTGATTGATGTTTATCTGAAGCACGCAAACTTGTTTTAAATATCAAACACCATTATTTAGATAATTTTTTGAAAAATATAAATGCCTCTCTCTAACGTAGCAGTTTGTATAATCTGTTCTTTGAATGAGCAACAACATTGAATAAGATAGACTATTACAGCTAGCTCAATGGTATTTGATATTCTCCCTTTTAAAATTACTCATTCAGAGACGAATCTTTATTGAGATAAGAGCTTTAAAATGTAGGAATTCTTGCAACAAATATTTAGGAATTATTGCGCTGAATTAAGTGGAAATCATTGCACACGATGATACTGTGTCAAAAATGAAATTTAGTGGGAGACATAATTTTCCGAATAACGCATAACCAGCCTTCAACTGCCATATACATTATACTCCGTATTTAATGATAATTTGACTGTCCGCGGCAAATTCTGACCAGTACTTGATGAGTTCCCAATAAGGACGAAACCGGTCTACTGGATGAATTGCCTTTTCTACACTATACCATTCTATGCAGGCCGTTCTATGTTCTATTTTACATGATGAATTGTCAACCATCTGCACCTATGATTTCAATTAAGACAACATATTGGATACACTTATATAATTAAACGAACATTGGTT
Source organism: Eudiplozoon nipponicum (assembly GCA_029291075.1). Taxonomy (NCBI): domain Eukaryota; kingdom Metazoa; phylum Platyhelminthes; class Monogenea; order Mazocraeidea; family Diplozoidae; genus Eudiplozoon; species Eudiplozoon nipponicum. Next base: position 13,956 of record JAQBSW010004079.1, read on the forward strand.
GCGCGGGCGGTGATAACAATTATTATAATCAAGGTTGCGGTCTTGATATAAACAGGATGGCTCAGTGGTTAGAGCACCAGATTCCGAAGCAGACGTGCTCAGGTTCGAGTCCTGTCCGCGGCAAATTCTGGCCGGTACATGATGAGTTCCCAAGAAGGACGAAACCGGTCTATTGGATTAATTGCCTTTTCTACACTATACAATTCTTAGTTTATACTGACATATGTAAGTAATTAATGGGTCAGGTGTTTATATCAAGACCGCAACCTTGATTATAATAATAATATTTGATACACATCCGATTAGTTCATGGATTTTATTTTCACCTTCTGGTTCTGTTGCTCATTGTCTATTTTAGTATCGTTCGTAAGTTACATATGTAAGTAATTAATGGGTCAGGTGTTTATATCAAGACCGCAACCTTGATTATAATAATAATTTGACTATGTCGATAAGCAAACGAAGGCATACGAAATGCGCTGAAAGAATTTGGCAAGAATGTAGTGATTTTGTAGAAAGCTTAAAGCGCTAATGAAAAGAGGAGTAGTTCTGATAATTATTCTTAATTTTAAATAATCAGGTACAAATTTAAGCTAACTAGCAATTTTTTCTTACGGTATCTAATACCAACCATAGGACTATAACAAAATATTTCGTAGCGAAGCCAGTAATAAATTAAAATAATGTGGCTTAATACGTTATCATTCTTATTTTTCGTTTTATTCTTATAATTTGTCGTCGAATAAGGAATGTGGTATTTGTACTACGCTTACTACCACAATAAAAAGTCTGTTGGAGGTAAATATGAAACAAATTAAAATGGAAGCCTTTTTAAATGGATCTTATTTGATAAACTATTAACATTTTGAATGAAATTCCGTGTTCAATACTTACTATTGTTCCATAATTTCATTCTCTTTGTATGCAAGTAATGCTAGTTAAAAATCAATGATTTCCCAAATATTTTCAAATCCATGTTGCGATCTTGATATAAACACCTGCCACATTATATACTTGCATATGTCGGTAGAAATTATGTATTGCATAATGTTGAAAAGACAATGTATCCAGTAAACCGGTTTCATCTTTATTTGGATCTCAACACTTATTGTCCAGAATTTGCCGCACATAGGCATCGCACCTGGGCACATCTGAGTCGGAATCTTTTTCTCTAACCACTGAGCCACCGTGCCACATGTTACACACGTTTCTCAGTTATATACTAACTAATTTGAACGTTTATGGGTAATCCATTTAAACAATTTATGATTGCGCGGGTGGTAGAAACAATTCTCTAAATCAAGTTCGCGAGCTTCAAGTAAAAACCAATCCTAATGTATTTAATCAACCATCGAACAAAATTGGCTATGTTGTTCGACGACAGATCAAATACAATGGGATTTGTGTTTACTTCAACCTCACTCTTAAATTAGAATAAGCTACACTGCCACATATGGTCTATTTCAGCTTAATGCAAAATCCCTTTAATAGTTATATATATATATATATATATATATATATATATATATATATATATATATATATATATATATATTTACGGTAGACTGAAAATAAAGAAAACATGCCTAGCAGATATTAACTTTGATTTGCAGTATCTTGTCAGCAATGTATATAAATAATATTTCACATCAATAATATATAGCAATGCAAAGATTACGCCCTTGAAATGATTCTTTAATTAAGGAGGATTGATTATGCATCAATATGGAGGTTTACTTATTAGAAAGAGCAAACATATTAATCAGACGTATGTATCACCAATTGTTTCGAAGCAAAGCTTTTAGAATTTTCGCCCTTTGGGCTACTACAAATTTCCAACTCTCGGCCTACAAGGAAGTCATAAAGGAAATAGAAATATAGAATTATATCAAAGATTATTGTAAGCGATCGGTAAATAAAACGGCAAGAGAGTATAGTTGATTAGAACAGATCCACAGATGTAAGTCCATTTTAATGTAAGTCTAAATATGAAAATGAAGTAGTTATTTAAATCAAGGTTGCGATTTTGATATTAGCACCTGACCCAATAATTACTTACATATGTCAGTATCAAGTAAGAATTGTATATTGTAGAAAAGGTTATTCATCCAGTAGTTGTCCGTCAGAGGACGAGGGCTATATATTGATTACGTTTTTCGCTATTGTTTGAATTTATTTCTTTATAGTTTAGATACCAATTATATGAGAGGCGACCGGATTCACCTTTACTGAAAAGGAAATTTTCTTGTTGAGAATAATTCTATTATGCCAACTCGGTTGTAATGAAAAACCTCCAGTATCCTTCATGTCGAACATTAGAGAACAGAACAGTTCTTAGAGAGATAGCTTTTAAATAGCGATTTCGAAATAATAGAGCCGATGCAGTAACTCTGAGCCATTTCCTCGGACACTTCATTATCTATGAAAATGTAGACCAGGTAAGCAAGAACACGACAGAAAAAACAACTTAAGTATATTGAAGGTAATCGTTTAGTCGAGTTGTATTCTATAAAAATGGTAAGCAATTTTAATGTTTTTTACATTTGTAATTTAACGTGAAATATAATAAGCGTGTGTACGCGAAAAAAAAATTTTCGACGATATTTGATTAACAGAAGATAATTAAATTCTGTGATTAAAAATATTCACCCACAGACAGCGCAATTAATCAATAAACTTGTTGAACGCTAGAAGTGTTCGTTAAGTTAGCATATTAAGCAAGAATTTCTGTTTTTTTCAAATAATTAGCTCATAAAATGTGAAACACGTAAAATTTTCTGTTAAATTCCGAAGCACCTGTTGTTAATCTCTGTGTGTGTGTGTGCGTGTATTATGTGTGTTTTGCGCTTGTCTTAAATTCTACTGTGTATGTGTATTTGTGTGTAGAGTATTTTGTGCGCGTATTTATAATACAGCTACAAATCGCCAATAGTCACATTGAAGTTAACCTCTTCAGCGCATTAAACTCCGTTTATCCGATTAAAATATCGATTTTTATTCTCAAAAATAACAAAAGAGTACACTGAAGTGTTATTCAAAAGATATACGAGACTGTATTCAATTTCATATCCAAGGCGGATACATTAACGTCAACATGAGTGGTAGTAGTTATCTCATGCGTACATTCAATTCGTGCATCCTGGCTAATCAATGGTATGAGCCGGCACTAGGCCAATAAACCCGAAATATATTTTTTCAAGTAGTGTTTACATCAAACTCGCAAACTTGATTTGAAGAATTTTTGCTACAATACGCGAAATCATTCATTGTTTAATTCTATTAACCATATATATTTGGCGAAAGCTGCGTAGAAATTGTACAGCCGACATTTCAAGTCAAGTACAATGAATGCGAGACTACTAGAGGTGAGAGCCGCATATCTAATTTTGCTTTTCATATATATATGCAATGCGGTTTGATCCTCGCTAATCAGTTTGCCGTCGTACTCTGATAATCCTCATGGAAGGTAGAAGCGCGTTAATGCGTGAGACATGCGGTAGTTTTACTATGTTGTTCGACGACAGGCTGATTATAATGGGATTGGTGTTTCCTTCAGGCTCGCAAACGTGATTTAAGGAATTGTTGCCACCACCGGCGCAATCATTGATTGTTTAATTGTTCAAGTAGTGTTGAATAATTATTTGGATCAATATCCTATATTTAAGCATATATAAATATATTGTGGCCAGCTTAAAAAAATATGATTTCCTAGAAAGGCCAAGTCAAATAACGGCTTATACAATTTTTCTTATGATAAATCATGTCGACAATGCGCTGACCGATTTCCGAATAACGAATCAACACCTTAATTGTAACAAACAATGGAAAATGTAAAAGTGAACTATGCAAGGCGTTTTTTACATGTTGCTAATCGGTACATCATTTCCATTTTCATCAATAGGATTTTAGTATCACAGCCCAATATTAAACGCAGGAGTGTGTCAGTCATCCGTACTCTGACTGGCAGATGTTTTGTTTTGTTGTTCGACGATTGGTTAAATACAATGGGATTGATGTTTATTTCAAACTCGCCAACTTTATTTAAGGAACATAATATTATATCGTAATACCGAAGATCATGAAATATGTTCCCCACTCATATAATTGCTCAAAAGCATCGAGTTCATCTTATGGAAGTCCATCATGTTGGGACAATTTATAAATAAAGATAAATTACTACCTTAACGCAAGAGAATGGAAATAAGAGAAACCCAACAGACGTGGGCGAACACAGTAGTGGCAATTGATCCGAGGTTGTACTGCTATTGCCTCTACTAGTTTTTGCATCAGAATTGACCATTTTTATCCGGCATTCAAAGGAATTTAAGCCTATGCCACAATCAGCAACTCTCCGACAGACGACGACAATCAATGGCATGAATATAAGGCTTATATATAAAGACAGTAGCTTGGACGTCTAAGGGGCAGCAAAACCAGTATAGTGCTTCCATGGGGAAATAGCGTCCAACATCTCAACAATAATGATACTCGAGATCATGCCCACAATATAAATCATTTAGATGCTCAGATTTTTAGATAGAGAGAATACCAGCAGGGCAACCTAAAATGTGTTCAGAAAATGAAGTATGGGAAACTTTGCTACAAAAAAAGATTTTTACTAAAATCAAATTTTTAGAACTCTTTAATGGACAGACAGTAGTAATGAAATTGGCTACTGGAGCCGATGTGTCAGTATTACTTATAACTTGACTGTTAGACAACGTGAAGCCAACGACAGCAAATTTGTGTCAGGCATCGGGCGAATGTGGCATGAACTATTAATAAATGAATTTATCTACCATATATCTTTTGTTGTAGTGAATACTCAAACAACCTTGTTAGAGAGCTTGAAGTAAACACCAACCCCATTGTTTTTAACCAGTCTACGAACAACATAACAAAACTACCGCCAGCTGCAACGCACTGACGCGTTTCGACCTTCCATGATCATCATCAGAGTACGACGGCAAACTGACTATCGAGTATCAAACCGCATTGAATATATATGGAAATCAAATTTAGATATGCGGCTCTCACCTCTAGCAGTCTCGCATACATTGAACTTGACTGGAAATGTCGGCTGCACAATTTCTATGCAGTCACGAACATTAACTGTTTGCAGCATTCGCCACATATACATATATAGGCAATACAATTTAGCAATAATTGATGGTGCGGATTGTGGTAACAATTCTTTAAATCAAGTTTGCGCGCTTGAAGTAAACACCAATACCATTGTTTTTAACCAGTCGTCGACCAACATAACAAAACTACCGCCCGCCGCAACTTGACTGGAAATGTCAAGTTCAATGTATGCGAGACTGCCAGAGGTGAGAGCCGCATATCTAAATTTGATTTCCCAATATATTCAATGCGGTTTGATCCTCGCTAGTCAGTTTGCCGTCGTAGTCTGATGATGATCAAGGAAGGTCGAAACGCGTCAGTGCGCTGTGACTGGCGGTAGTTTTGTTATGTTGCTCGACGATTGGATAAGAACAATGGGATTGGTGTTTACATCAAGCTCGCAAACTTGATGTAAAGAATTGTTACCACCACCTGCGCAATCAATTATTGTTTTATTGTATTGCTTATATGTGTATATGTGGCGAAAGCTGCAAACAGTTAATATTCGTGATTGCATAGTAATTGTGCAGCCGACATTTCCAGTCAAATTCAATGTATTTGACACTATACACTATACAACACTATATACCAACATCCTGATTTCAGCAAATTTCCAGGGCCGAAGATCGACCACTTTAAACTATGGCTAGAATTAAACAAAGGTTACGAATCACCAAAATTATATGGTGCTCCTACATAGAAATTATTAGCAGTGACTCAAACAACCAAAGAGATAATAGAGACTGGCATTCTTGCACCGTCATCATCTACTTTTCGAGCTCCCATGGTTTGAGTTACGAAAAAGAATGGTTCGTTCTGACCAGCGGCTGATTTCCGGCAATTAAACTGGGTGACTAAACCTGAACCATATCAAATGCCGGCTCTGCGAGATTGTTCCTACAACTAGTGAGAGATAAATAGTTTGCGGTGCTTGACCTTAAACAAGGATTATACGATGGAAGTTAGTGGCGCAGATACTTTCCAATTCCATCGGGTAACACTTGGTACGCACCGAAAGAATGACGGAATATTTCGTGTCCTACTTAAATTGTATATCAGCCTACGTTGACGATGATATTATATGAGCCACTTCTGAACACGAATTACATATTAGGCTGCAGAAGGGTTTGGACAAAGCCGTGGAATGCCGATTACATTTTAATGCAAAAAATGTTCAGATAGCTCGGCAAGTGCGCTTCTTGGAACATTCAATGTCAGCCCTGTCTGCGGCAAATTCTGGCCAGTGCGTGATAAGTTCCCAATATGGATGAAACTGGTCTACTGAATGAATTCCCTTTCTACAATATACAGGTGTTAGTTTTTACTGACAATTGTATGTATTTAATGGGTCAGGTCTTTATATCAAGTACGCAACCTTGATCAGAGTAAATGTTATCACCGCCCACGCAATCAATGTTCGTTTAATTATATAAATGTTCATTTCAATACCACTTCCCCATGTAGTGTGGTGTCTGTTCAGTAATGACACATTGGGGATGGTTTGTTGGAACTTCGGGTCGAAATGGATGTCAAATGGGCTCCACCTAAAGGAGAAGAAAAACTAACTGAGTTACTTTTGTTAGTATACGACTAAAATTGTGTTGTGTGTGGCAGGGTGCCTCAGTGTTGAGAGCACTCCGAAGCATACGTGCCCAGTTTCGAGCCTGTCCGCTGCAAATTCTAGCCAGTACATGATGAGTTCCCAACAAGTACGTAAGTGGTCTACTGGATGAATTGCCTTTTCTGCACTATACAATTCTTAGTTATGTATGTACTTAATGGGTCATATATTTATATCAAGCTCGCAACCTTGACTATAGTAACTTATCTTTTTATGTTTACTCTAAAAAATCCTGGTCAAAGCAATTAAGCCTTTAAATTTTTTTCACATACTGCAGCACTTTAAGCATGCTAGGAAAGATTTCGGGCATAAACATGCCCAGATTCCAGTAACAAGCTTTTTGTGGAAATTTAGTCTTCCCCACTATTTATCTGATGTCTAACACCAGTTCCAAACTGTAATTAAATTTAGCAGTAGAAACTAAGCATCGTATAATGTATAAACGCAATTCATCCATTGGACCAATTTCATACCTACTGGGAACTCTCCACGAATTTTCCAGTAGTTTCCGTGGCCAGGGCTCGAACATAGATTAATCTGTACATCCTTATTTTAATATATTGTGTAAGTGTACTTATTGTGAAATAATTCAATAATTATTGTTCATTGCACGCTTAAGGAAACGAGTTATTAATAACCGAATCTACGTTTGATGGTAAATAATTAAGACGCTCTTAATATCGTGTCCGCATTCATGCAAGTACCAAAACGAATCGAATAAGTAACCTCGTTCATATGAACCTAGTTATACCGCATTTATAGCAAAATATATTACACAAACTTTTCTTCGTTAATTAAACTGGCTTCCTCGAAACAAAATTTTATCACACAAATTTATTGAAAGGTAACATTTGTTCACAATGTAGTGCACGTAAAATTACTTTACCGTCACACTTGTCAGGGTTGTTCATTTGTTAGAGTGGTTCAAGCCCTGTCCTTGGCAATTCCTAGACATTACTTGATGAGTTCTCAAAAAGAAAACAACCGTTTAACTGGATTAAATTCCTTTTCTACACAATACAATAATTAGCTTATACTGACAAATGCATGTACATAATGGGTCAGGTGTTTATGTGATGATCGCAACTTTGATTAACGTAAGACTATCCCTATATCATGGCAAAAATTTGTAGTGTCCACACAGATCAAATGAATTACCTACAAATCTACCTCTCCATGGTTACGCCAGAAAAAGTGAACGAGGTTAAAACTAGTACTGAGCGAAATAATGAAACATTTTAAAAACGAATTATGCGATTTCCAAATGAATTACAATTTTTATTAAACAATAGATGATCGCGCGTGTGGTGGTAAAAATTCTTTAAATCATGTTTGCAAGGTTGAAGTAAACACAAATCCCATTGTATTTAACCAATCGTCGAACAACAAAACTACTGCCAGTTGCAACGCACTGGCGCCATTCGACCTTCCATGATCATCATCAGAGTACGACGGCAAACTGACTAGCGAGGACCAAACTGCAATGCATATATATGGAAATCAAATTAGATATGCCGCTCTCACATCTAGTAGTCTTGCATACATTGTACTTGACTGGAAATGTCGGCTGCACAATTTCTATGCAGTCACGAACATTAGCTGTTTATAGCTTTCGCCACATATATATATATATATATATATATATATATATATATATATAGACAATTAAATTAAACAGTAATTGATTGCGCGGGTGGTGGTAAAAATTCTTTAAATCATGTTTGCGAGTTTGAAGTAAACACCAATCCCTTTGTATTTAACCAGTCGCAACACACTGATTGATTATATAAAAAATCCCTT
>JAQBSW010004079.1:27500-73666 GCA_029291075.1 Eudiplozoon nipponicum
TTTTTTGCAAGCTTGCTTTCCTTTTTAAAAAATCACAATATCCGAATCGGGTTGCTATGTCAATTTGATCTTCTCACTACTACGTACTAATTAATAAACCAGCTTTTCCAGTATGGATACAAAGAACCTATGCACAGATTATGAGATTTTTGCCTTTTAATTTTCGTACAACCATTCAAATTCCAGCAAACTCATGTCTAAAATATAATTTCTTCACATACAAAACAGATCATATGGAAACTTATAAGCATTAAATTTTTGTCTATCATAAATGTGACGATATACAGCTGCTGTGAAGTTGACTGCAACTGCCGGTACAAAAGTGTGCTTGTTATTATTTCTTTAATAAAACTGCAATTGGACTACATACTTAGTTCTAAAAACATTTTTTGCCTGCCTAACAAATTAATATATATTATATATATATATATATATTAATAGAAATTTTCTGCAAAATATATATAAATATGCTACTCGTGGAGATGGAATCGTATTTTGTTCTTGCGATAAATTGCCAATCCAGTGAAGTCAAATAGGACAGCCTTTGATTGAATTGGTAGTAATATTTGTCGAAATGATGAAACGTAGAAGAGCGATCTTTATTAAACTAAGAAACGATAAAAAATAGTACTGAACCATCATTTAAATTTGCACTGATATCTGCTTGACCTTTGACCGAAAACCTGGCCTAAAATATGATTGGTCGATATATTTTATTACTCCTTTGTTAGCATAAATATTGTATTTTGACCGTACGATCCATATCTCACGGAGTACAAGTATTACTGGGATGTAACTCTGCATTTTTGTATTTCTGTTAAATTGTGATGCGAGATTCCTTAAAAGGAATTATCATAACACTAGAATGGAAAATTGTGTGGAATTCTGGCCAGACTAACTGAATAATAAATTTAAAATGTGGCGCAACCTTTTTTAAGGGTCTTTCGATTTCAATTTGCAGAAAATCTAAATTATAATGTACAGAACCATATTTAAATAAAAATCAAACGCTGCTAGACGCACTTTTTGCTAACCCGAAATTGTGACCTTGTATGTACCACGTATTTTTTTCGTCTAACTATGATTAAAACTGATTTTGCAGAACAACAGCTATAATTAAGATGCCCTAGAAATTCAAAATATTGACGGGATGCTGTGTCTCACTGGCTTCTAATAAATAAATATTTTGGCTATTTAAAATGAGTTGCGTAGAAGGTATAGTATTTTGGTTTTTCATGTGGGTTTTATTTTGAATTATGTGTCTTGAAGGTATGCCCCATGTTAACTTTCGTTGAATTTATAATATAAACTGTGCTATAAATAAAGTTTCTTAGTTTTTCCATCCAAATATACTAAACAAACGGTAGTTTATTTATTCGAGCAAGACAACTATTATTATGATGCGAAGTTTATCTGATTTAGTATACCATTCAGCATTTGCTATCCGCGAAGCACTTTCCAATTTTGTCACTGTTCGACTTAAATAAATTCTGCTGATAAAACCTTTACAATAAAGTAAGAAACAATAACACAATCTACGTAATAGGTCTAGGTTTCGTCATTTTATTTCAGATCTCCGGAGCTTGTAAGACTGGTGCGATAAAGATTGGAGCCATCACACATAATTTAAATAGAGAAAAACAAATTATTTCTCGCATTTTTCAAATTTGAATAAAATGTTTTTTTTAAATGCCAAGTTTATACTAGTACTAGACATTAATTTATGAACTTCACATAAATACTGTGGCAATAGCCACTTTTAAGACAAATAATGAATAAAGAGTCTTATCTAGGACAGACATTATTTCAACAGAAATTCCTCGCAGAAGCACCCGTATAAGAATGAAGCAGTCAGTCAAATGATAAAAACAGACTTCGAGCCGAAGTGAACATAAATTAAATATTTCTAAATTTGTTTTATTAAATCGATGCTCGTTATGCGAGCAAAATTCTATATACGATTGAGTAAAAATAAAGCATGTGTGGTACATTTAAAATGGTTTCTGATGGGTTGGAAACGTTGATTCAGGGACTGACTTCTCAAATGAATAATTTAACTGCAGAATTAGGCATAATTAAGTCTCGTCTGGACGACACGCTGATAATAAACTCAGACGACATACGTGTACGTGGACAATCCAATATAAGTGGACACAACAATGGCGACCGCGCCGAAGAGGAATCAGGAGGAAGTATGCCGGCATTTTCAGCAGAATCGACGAGTTATTTCAGACCGTCATCAGAGTTTAAGCCCATGTTGGCAACAATAGATGTGGAAAGGCCACAGATGTGGTTTGAAAAATTTGAAGCATCAGTTCAAGCCCAAGAATTTACATTAGAAGCACCTATTGTGCGTGTGGCTGTTAGGAATTAGTGGACCGGACAGTAGCAGTCCAATTAGAATTGCCGGTTGACCTCACGTATGAAGAGTACAAAAGACGAGTGTTTGATCATTTCCGGGCCAGGCCTCAGGAGGTGTTCTCAGAATTATACAGCCCGAAACCATTACTGGATGAGATGCACAAGGATACCACGGCATGTATCAAACGGTGGTTCTCGAAGCTTACTGAGTCTTTACCCGGGTTGCAACCGCATGAGGCCGTCATGTTCATGCTGCTGGATCCAACCAGTTAGGTTTCAATATCCAGCGCCAAAGCTCTTCAAAGTTCGGCCATGATGACAAACAAAGTGGCAGCTGCAACTTCACGTATGGGTCCAGGTACAACATCTGGCAGGAGCGACATACCGTACTGGAATTCTTGGCGGCATAATAATCAATTCTGCGACAGAAGGCAACAGGCAGTGGCCTGGAAGCAAAGTCAATATATGAGGACTCCAGCTCCGACGAATACGGCGTATAAGCGTCAGCAAAGCCCATGTACAGCTACTCGAGAACAGCCAGTTCAGTGGGAAAACAGGGTTCACAATCTCACAAATAAAGGTGGGCGAGATCAGGGCACAAATATTAATCCTTCGCAGGCGCCGAGGGGTAGATCGAATGAAGACCTGCAGAACAAATAAAAAACTGCTCCGAACCGGATTGCCATTGAAGAAAAGAAAGTGTGGGAAACATTGCCAAATATAAGGATTTCTATTAAAGTTACATTTTTAGAACTCTTAAACGGAAAGCCAGTAATAATGCAATTGAATACTGGAGCTGATGTGTCGGTATTACCACTGACTTGTCCATTGAACAATGTAAAACCTACGAAAGCAAGTTTATGTCAGGCATCGGGCGCATCGATGGTGGCTGTGGGCGAGTGGGACACGAAGTTGTTAATAAATGAAAGTGTCTATCATATGTCTTTTGTTGTTGCGAATACGCAAACGCCCTTATTGGGACTTGATTTCATTAGAAAATGGGTTAAGACGATAGACTGTCAAAATAAACGTGTATGCCTATCGCGGCCTGAGGGAAAAAGTTCAATAAAGGCTATATGTACCTCTAAGATGCAGGAGGAGACCAGTTGTCTGCCTGGGTGGTGGAACATTCTTCAAACCCAATATAACATTATATTCCAACTGCCTGATTGTAGCGAGCGTCCAGGGCCGACGGTCGACCAGTTTAAGCTATGGCTAGAACTAAATGACGGTTACGAACCACCAAAAGTATATGGTGCTCCTCCAAAGAAATTAGCAGCAGCGACTCGAGCAACCCAAGAAATGATAGAAGCCGGCGTTCTTGAACCGTCAACATCTGTTTTTCGTGCTCCAATGGTTTATGTTACGAAAAAGGATGGTTCGCTCCGACCGGCGGCTGATTTTAGGCAATTGAACTCAGTAACTAAACCGGACCCGTATCCCATGCCGGCTCTGCGTGATATGTTCTTACAGCTAGCGGGAGGCAAATGGTTTGCCGTGCTTGATCTTAAACAGGGATTTTGGCAAATAGGCGTACGGTCCGAAGACCGATGGAAGTTAGCGGTACAGGTACCCCAAGGTCATTTCCAATTCACTCGGGTACCATTTTGCCTTAAAAACGCACAGAAAGTGTTCCAAAGAATGATGGACTCGTTCGTGTCTGTCTTAACTTGTACAACAGCTTATGTAGACGATGTTATTATATGGGCCACTACTGAACACGAATTACGTGTTAGGCCAAAGCTGTAGAATGGCGATTACACTTTAATCCAGAAAAGGTTCAGATAGGTCAAGAAGTGCGGTTCTTGGGGCACTTAGTCTCAGCGGACGGATGCATGCCGTTAGATTCGACTGCACAACCTATCACGGATTATCCGGTGCCTACTACTAGAAAACAATTGCGCCGGTTTATTGGTATGGTGAATTTCTATAGACCATACCTCGCAGGGATGGCGGTTACGCAACAACCCTTATCTCAGTTAACTAGTGCCAAGATACCATTTCGTTGGACGGAGGAGGCTCAACAAGCGTTTGTGCTATGCAAGCAGAAATTAATAGAGGCAACTATTTTGACTTTCCTGGTAGGTAATATGTCAATTGTTACAGACGCGTCAGATATTGGGATAGGAGCGGTGTTACAAGCTGTCGGACGTCCTGCGCAATATATAAGTCACACACTCACTAAGGCGGAACAGAACTATACCGTCACAGAAAAGGAATTACTTGCCGTACAATGGACGCTACGGAAGTTTAGATATTTTGTCATAAGGGGACACGTAGACATCTTTACCGACAACAAAGCGCTACTGCACTGGAGATCACTATGTATTGAGAAGAAACGAGTACATCGTCACATTGAAGAACTGGAAGAATGCGATATATCTATTTATTATACAGCTGGAATCGAGAATGCGACACAACAAATACCATTCTCATTTTTAATCTATTCGCAGGACTAGTTATGTGTTATTATCGGTAATTTTGCAAAGTTGACAACAGACTTGATATATATATTATATAGAGTGAGTTAGCTGGCATTCGCATTTCCGAGACATTATATGATGTTAGCTTCACTACTATATGTTTACACATTCGTCTAGGAGATTTTAACGTCCTATAATCCCAAATTCCTCATCTAACACTGGCCCCTACTATTGTGTCGCCACTAAGCACGAAACGAATGTGCATGAGATTATACTTTCCGTTCATGTTGTCTTTCGTTTATCCTTCTGGTCAAAATTGAACTGATTTGTTACTGGGTTCGCAACACCTAATACATACTGGCAGATATATTAGATCTCCGCAACAAACAGTATTTAAGTAGACAACAAGTTGAAAATATTAGATTAGTGTTTTTTTAAATTTACATAATTGATTTGCAGATATGCATTCTTTCTTTTCCTCTTTCTCTCATAGACACATATTTATTTATTTAGCTAGTTTTACAAATTGTTAAGCAAATATATTATCTCAAGTAGGAATATTTCCTGCCTTAGTTTGGCATAACTAGGGCTGGGATTTTCAATTCCTTGTTGTAATTGACAGAGAATATTGTCAAATACGCGATTTTTATAATGTAGAACATGTATTGTACGCAAGTATAAGAAAAGTGACTTTTGAGAACAGCTGAGTAAATCCGTGATAAATTAAATTATACGATCATAGATTATATAGAAAAGGCAATTGAACCAATTGGCCAGATTCGCCCTTATTGGAAACTCTTCGAGTACAGTGGATGTTAGAATCTCCTTTCAGAAAAATCGGTCGCGAAAGGAGAATAATTCTTAAACAAATAAAGAAAATAGTTATGTACTCGCTATTAAGAACCTAATTAAAAAAGTTAAAATTCTAAATCAAAGTCACCATGAGCGAAAGATATAATTTCATGTACACTTTTGTTTCGTGTTTATTGGCTACTCATTAGTAGAAGCCGGTACGTCGACCTATGCTATGTATATATGTTAAATGAAAGTATGTTCATAACTAGGTCACATCGGACTCAGATTCTACAAAAGACAAATCAGAGACCATTCCATAAAATAAACCAGTGCTTGCTGGCATATTGCAACTGAGATGACGCAACATATATCGTCCACAGACATATTCTCCTTTTTGTATCTTAATTACGACACATTTGCTTAACAATACTAAATGAATGACGAAATTCCCGGCGATAAATTTGAATTATCGCTGCATCTACAAGATCACCAAAATCAAGATAATCAGCATCACCAACATTAAATAAACCAACATCATCAACAAAAACAATAGCAGCAAATCATATAGCTATATCACCAGTGGCAGAATCAGCAGTATAGCGGGAACAAACCAGATACATCACTATCAACAGCAAAATAATTTAGTAGAAACATCGACAGCAGTCGTATTAGCAGATGTACAAGCAGCAGGATCAAATTCATCCAAAGCAGCAGTAAAGCCAGCAGGCGCTTTGTCAACATCAATGGCAACATATAACCGACTGGAACGCCAGCAGCCGTATCATTAAGCGGCAGCTGCACAATCAGTCATAGCATCACTAGAAGCCAAAGCAACATATGCATTAGCAAAACCGTATGCAATATTACCAACAGTAGCATCATCACCATCAACAAGAGCAACATCACCATCAGCAGCCAAAGCAGCTGGAAAACCTGCAGCTAAAGTAAAATGGCAATTTTTAAATGAAGTTTGCTAGTTTAAAGTAAAGACCAATCCCATTGTATTTAGCCAATCGTCGAACGCACTGACGCGTTTCGACCTTCCATGAACACCATTAGAGTACGATGGCAAACTGACTAGCGAGGATCAAAACGCAATGCCCATATATGTAAAGCAAAATTAGATATGCGGCTGTTACCTATAGTAGTCTTGCATAGATTGCACTTGACAGGAAATGTCGGCTGCAAATGATAAACTGGCGGCAACATTACTTATATCAGTAGTAACAGAAGAAGTAGAGCATCACACTCAGCAGCAACAGCACGAGCATCACCAGCAACATCAACAACAGCTAGTGAACCGGCTACAGCATCAACAACAACATCGGCCGCAACTACATAGTCTACGGCATCACTAGAAGCAACAACATTATCACCAACAAAACAGCTACCACCAACAGTAAAAGCAACAGAAAAAGCAGCAGCATTAGCACTCAGCAACAAACCCAGTAGTAGCAAAAGCAGCAGCAGAACAAGTACCATTGACAGTATCACCCGCAGCATAAGCAGGGGCTAACTCGGCTACAGTATGAGTAGAATCCGCATAAGCATCTGAAAAAACAAACAGCACCAGTATGTATTTAGTGTTGCGAACCTAGTAACAAATTAGTTCAGTTGTGACCAGAAGGATAAACCAAAGGCAGCATGAACGGAAAGTATAATCTCATGCACATTCGTTTCGTGCTTACTGGCGACTCATCAGTAGGAGCCGGTATTACGCCCTTTAACCACTTATATTTTGGTCGAAAGAATGTGGGATAATAGGACGGTACAATCTCCTAGACGAATGCGAGTTCAACGCTAACTCCTCTATATAATATAAAATATATATATATATATATATATATATCGAGTCTGTAAAGAATACTAACACTATGGATATTATGTTAGTAACCGATACCAACATTGTGGTACCGAAAAGGTACATGGTACTAACATGATGGTATAAATAATAAAATAAATAAAAAATAAACCAGACAGCATGAACGGTAAGTATAATCTCATTCACTTGGAATAATAGGTGTTCAGAAATAATTGTTATTCTCAATTTCGTTGAACTATAGCATACATTGATATCCATCATGTTACTACGAGTAAAACCAGCATTAGAATCAGCGCAACAAAATGATTGTTTTACCATATTACTTTCATTTATATGTGGCGAAAACTACAAAAAAATTAATGTTTGTGACTGCATACAAATTGTGCAGCCGAAATTTTCAGTCAAACGCAAAATTTATGCGAGACTACTAGAGCTGAGTGCCACATATCTAATTTTGGTTACCATATATATGCAGTTTGATACTCGCTAGTCAGATAAATCTACAATAGCATCAGTGTTTACATCAAGCTCGCAAAATTGATTTCAAGAATTGTTACCACTACCTGCGCGAGCATTAAATGTTTAATTGTTGAATCAGCTGCATTGGTACCAGGAAAACTAGGAAGAGACAAACTAGCTGCAAAATTTGAAGCAATAGCAGCATCACCAGCATGAACAGCCCCAGCAACACCCGAAGAAGCCGGAATGAGCTTCACAACTAATAAGAGCAGCATGTGTATAAGCTGGTTTATATGAACGTCTTCAGCACCAGTAACATCAGCAACTACAGCATAAGTATTATAAGAATCCAGTAGCAGCATCGCCAGCAGTAACAGAAACAGGAAGACCAGCCTCGACGTCACCTGCAGCATCACAAATATCAGCAAAAGTGTTAAGGACAGCAGAAACATACTTATTTGCAAAACCAATAGAAGAAATAGCAGCAGCATCACTATCAGCAGAAGCATTAGTAAAATCGGTTGCGTTATCATCTGTAGCAGCCGAATAATCATAAAGAAAACAAGCAATAGCATCAACAGAAGCAACGGCAGAGGTAATCCAGATAAACAATCACCAGCAGTAGCATTAACATCAACGAACTCAGAGGAAGCAGCAGCAGCCAAAGCAGCGGGGAAACCAGCAGTAGGATAATCTCCAGGAACAGCACTAGGAAGACCAACAGGGACATTAACAACAGAAAAAGTAGCACCCTAAAACGACTATTGCATCACAAGCTTTAAAGTTACAGCAACAGAAACAATCTAAGCAGCCAAAGCAGCATGAAAAGCTGCAGTCGCATGACAAAAAACAACAACAGCAGCAAAACAAGATGCATCATAAGAGAAACCAGGCAAAACATTACCGACAAGAGCAGAATAAGCATTATTAGAACTCGCCGCAGCATCCATAGCAGGAAAAACAACGAAACAAGCAACGAGCAGCAGCGGCAAAATGACCAGCATTAAGACAATCGTCAGCAAAACGAGCAGCAGCATCACAAGCAGAAACAGTAGCAGCATGAAATTCAACAAGACCTGTGCCACTAAAACCACGAGAGGCATAAACATCAGTATAATGAGCGGCGGAATTAGCATCAGTTATAGCGGCAGCATGATTATCACCAAAACCAGTGGTAACACCGTAGCAACAGCATATGCATTATACCTACCTGCAGCGGTATCATCAGTAGCAATGGAAAAACTGTCACTAGCAGCAGCATAACCATCTACAAAATCAACAGTAGCAAGAACATCATGAGCAGCTTCAACAATAGCCGGAGCAGCACCGATACCGGCAGCAGGCGTACCTAGAACGGCAGAACCAATAGCAAAATCACCACCAGGATCAGCAGTGTAATCAACAACCACACTAGCATCACAATTATCAACAGCTTTACTAGCTGCAAAAAAACAAAAATCAAAGTTAAATACTACATTTAAATACTGTTTGTTGCGACTGTTTGTTGTTACTAGGTTCGCAAAACCTAATACATACTTACTTTCAAATATCAAAGTGTCTGGCTTAATTAAGAGCGTAAGTGAGAGCGAATAAAAATTATAGTTTATAAATTGATTGTTATATTCCATAAATTCTTCATAAATAAAGTTCTCAAATAGAGATGGTTATGAATAACAAAGCAAGACAAGTGAAAACTTAAATCAGATAACCGTTAAGACTTGACAGTAGTTATACCATAAAATGTAATCGATTTTTACGCTCAAAAGTGCACTGGTACGTAAAAACAGAAAATACCTCCATACTGGTTTAATAAACTAAATAATCTAACTACACTAAACATTAGACGATCAATAGTTGTGCTGTCGTCCATAACATTTATATAAATCAAGGTTGCTAGTTTGAAACAAGAACCAATCCCATTATATATATATATATATATATATATATATATATATATATATATATATATATATATATTAGTATAGACTATGAACCGTTTAATGTGGAAAAAGGAATTCATCCAGTAAACCTGTTTCATTCTTCACTGGATCTCTTAA
The DNA here is from genome assembly GCA_029291075.1 of Eudiplozoon nipponicum. NCBI lineage: Eukaryota > Metazoa > Platyhelminthes > Monogenea > Mazocraeidea > Diplozoidae > Eudiplozoon > Eudiplozoon nipponicum. Next base: position 37,418 of record JAQBSW010004079.1, read on the forward strand.
ATTACTATTCAAAATTTGCCACACACAGGGCTCGAAAGTAATCACATTTTTTTGTCACACACAATTATTAATTAACCCATTTCTTTCTTTACACTTCCAATCAGTTGGAGCCCATATGACATCTTTTTAACATTCCACAATCATCGACTGAACAGTACTCCAGGCCGTAAATAAAATATAATTTATTTGAAATAGTCATTGCCTATTAATTTAATAGGCCTTTGAAATAATCAGTAAAAAAGCGGTTTGTTATGTGGAAAAGTTAATTCATCCAGTAAATCGGTTTCGTCCAAATTTGGAACTCATCACGTACTGACCAGAATATGTTACGGACTGCGCTTGAATCTTGGCACATCCACCTCGGAACATGTTTTTAAAACCACTGATCAATCCTCCGCTCTCTCTCTCACATGTTGAAGCCTGATAATTAGAACTGCACAAATAAGGTTCAGACAAATTTTGTAGTCACGTTATTTTAATGTGAGACTAAAAGGATTAATAGTTGCATCAAATATTTTAAATACACATATCGTGAGTTAGTCCCAGTTATTTTAATGATGAAAGAGGCCATAACTCGAAATTATGCCAGATTAGTGGTAGTTTTGTTGTTTTGTTTCGACCAGTTGAAAAAAATGATTTTACATCAGTCAGTATTCGATTCAGTAATATATTTTCCTATTATCTAATAATTAATTTCTTTTTGTTATATCGCAACAGGTCAGATATATTCCTAAAAAAAAGTTTGTACTAGGAATTCTCTTGAACCCGTTTCAATGACCATTTGAATATATAAACAGTCTATGGTTTTATAGAGCCGGAAAATTTTCCCGCTGTGTTCAGACGACAACCAAGTTGGGTTGCAGTATATCAACAAGTGTAAGTGGCGTTAGTTGGTGAAGTGGGGAAAATGGGATCGGTGTAATTAAATTATTAATTACACACCAGCGCAATTGCTTTATTAAACAATTTTTGATGCGCATTTTAATGGAAAGACGGGAACAGTGTTATTTTTCGCGATGGCGACAACTTGGAGTTGGATAATGTTGATGACGTCTATGTGGGTAATGCTGCTGTGTATGATAATAGTAGTATTAATAAATTTCGATTAAATATATATGTCCTACATATAAGGTTGATGATGATCATAATGATGATAATAATGCTGCTGCATCAATGAAGTCAATAGCGTTATTGATAATGCAGTTTCCACTGCTACCAATAATGCTAAACATAACAAGTGCTTGAAATACCGAGAAAACTACTTCAGAATTTCTTATAAGCTGCGTTCTGTCTGTTCACTCACATTTAAGGCCTTCGCGATATTAGCCATAGCTTGAGAGAGAAACATCTTGAATGCGAACAACGAAATAGATTATTCTATACCGAAATTGACTTAGTACTGTTCATTCTTATCTGCATTATCAATATAGGTTCACCGTTCTATGTATTGTGTGGTCGCTGATGTAGTTGTGTGATGTCTGTCTCCTGATAGCCAACATCAAATATGAAAAATTGATGAATTATGTTTGCTCAAGGCTACTTCTCTGATACAACGACACACAACATTCGCCAATGTTTGTGTTCTTGCTTATTCTAGTATAAATACTGTTTATGTACGTGCATATATATATATATATATATATATATATATTTTACACAATCACGTAAATTTACGATAAAGAAATACACTGACGCAAATTTACTTGTAAGCATAATTTCATCATCTAATATTTTATAAGACACAACTAAATCGATTTTTTACATTGCTCGCATTGCAATGGAAACTTCTTCAAAAAGATATAGTAAATAAAGCTAGTGAATGCTGAGAGGCTTGTCATATTTTAAAGACTGGGATTTGGTGCATAAAATGTTCTGCAAATTTATAATAAGGCCGGCGAATAAAAACTAAAATGTGAATATTTTCGAAATCAAATCAAACCTTGATACCAATAAGACAAGTTTCTAGAATAAAATTTAAACTGAAACTTATTATTCGCCATATTCAGCCAAATATTTATTCTGTTTAAAAAATAATGCCATCTATAACAATAGAATAGTGACACATTGATAGGAACCTGCTGATAATGTTAAAACTTACAAAACCTTCGCAACAAAAGTACGAATTCGTAAATCGTCTAGTACAATAAATTGTCACGCACACCACACACCTGAATAAAAGTCTAATCTAAGTGGGAATATGATTTTAAATTGCATGGTTATGCAATGCTTGTGGAGCGGTGGATAGACAAAAAACTCCGAAGCAATTGTTCCTCGGTTCGAGTCCCATCCGCCATAAATTCTGTACGGTACATGAAAAGTTCGCCATAAGGTTGGAACGGGTGTACAGGATTAACTGCCTTTGCCACCTGATGCAATATATAAGTTATACCGACAACAAATTTAATCAAAATCAAGCCAAATGAATATATCCATTGAAGATGGCATGGTTTCTTTTGCATAATATCAGATCCTGCGTAGCAAGTTACAAAGTCAGGTCCAAAATATTCGAAATAGGTTGCTACCTGATGCTCTGTTCCCAAGCAATCGCATTAATTCACGCGTCATTATAATATCCAAGATGTTATAAAACGCACATAGTGGAAATCAATTGCTTAGCATTGCTAAAGTTCAATGAAATAATTAAAAAGATTTATAGACTGATATAATTTAAATCAAGATATAAACCGTAATCTCTAATGTTTGCGCAGTGCGAACTTCAAATGTTAAAAGTCCGCGATTTGCGTTCTCGGGTTGTCGCCTTGCAGTATCAGTTTTGAGAAGATCCGATTTATCTCCAGTTCCATGTACGCATCGAGTTTGTCATCCGAAGGATTCAACATCATTCATTTTGACCATTAGAAATGAGGTACGATCTAATCTTATGTATAGACTGTATATAATTACTGGTCAAGGAACTTGTAACCGACTGTCCAATATTTCTTGACCAAGTATATATTGACTATAGGTCGTAGCACTGCTAAGTTTTTAGTAAACATGGAATGGAAGTTTCTATGAGATTATACCATCTGTTTATGCTAAAATGGCATATACCTCTTTCCACATTTTAATTAATTTACGGTGTGCAATACACTATATACAATTTATTGTAAGCTTGTTATAACAGATTCTGCAGCAGACATGACCAGGTTTCAGCACTGTCGGCGGAAAATTCTTGCCAGTGTGTTGTTCGTCGACTGTTATCGCCATCCGCGCAATCAATGGTTGTTGAACTATATTGGATGAATTGCCTTTACTACTCGTGGCAAATATGTGTTAAGTTCCAAATAAGGACGAAACAGCTCTAGTGTATGATGTATGCGTGACTACTGAAGGTAAGAACCACATATTTAGTTTTGATTTCCATATATATGGATCGCTAGTCAGTTTGCCGCTATACTCTGAGGATGCTTATGGAAGGCCGAAACGCGTCAGTGCGTTGCAGCTAGCGGTAGTTTTGTTATGTTGTACGTAGGCTGGTTAAATACAATGGGGTTGATGTTTATTTCAAGCTCGCAAACTTGTTTTAAAGCATTGTTACCACCACCCGCGCAGTCAATTATTGTTAAATTGTATTGTCAGTGTTTTGTTTGTGGACTGTTCTCGCCATCCGCGCAATCAATGATTGCTAAAATATACTGGATGAATTGCCTTTACTGCACTCGGAAAATTTTGGAAAATACGTGATAAGTTCCCAATAAACACGAAACCGGTCTAGTGGATGAATTATGTATTAGGTTTTGCGAACCTAGTAACAAATTAGTTCAGTTGTGAACAGAAGGATAATCCAAAGGCAGCATGAACGGAAAGTATAATCTCATGCACATGAGATGTTAATTTTGTTGATGTTTAGATTAACGTGAATTCCATTTTGTTGGTACCATGTTCAGACTGGACAGCCGTTGGGCTGGTATCAGGAACTGTCACAACAACCATAGGGTTGGAACATTTACAGACTCAATATATACATTATATATAGTAATTTGGCTTTGAAGTCACTTTATATGAGGTTAGAATTACTACAACAGGTTTATATATAGGTGTAGGAGATTTTATTGAGTATAGACCGAAATATCAGCTCCTATTGATGAGACGTCTCTGAGCTCGAAACAACTACGCATATGAGATTAAGCCTACCTTTCATGCTGACTTTTGTTTACCATTCTGGTCGTATTTGGTCTAATGTGTTACTTGTTTCGCAACAGCTAATACACAATTGCATTTATATTAATTCTCCTTAATTTACAGTATCTACATGTTAAATATTTAGTTGAATGAAGTCAAGATTACCACGAAAAGTGATAACTGATATAGATCAAGGCCAGAGTTTATGGATTTGCTCGGGTATCAAGTGTCCAGAACTAGCATAAATTCACAGTTTTGGTGAATTTGGAATAATTGGACAGTACTATCTTTTTATACGAATGTGTAAACCTGTAGTAGTGCAGTCTTCGACAATGCGAATTAAAAGACCACTCATTATATATACATTATAGCTTCATATCGGTTTTTCCTTTTGAATGAATTTGTTACTAAGTGCGCATCACCTTATACATAGTTGCATGAAAATTAGATCCACGCAATAAATAGTATCTAACAGTTAGACACTGAAGATAATTTTCTTGACTCGCCGCGACTTTCGTTCGCGGGTAGTTGCATAACACTATCAGTTTCGCAAAGACCAGATTTATTCCCATTTCCAAGTACGCATCGATTAGGTCTTCCTTTTGGCTAGGTGCGGATTTGTCCCTTTCTTCCGATACCTTCAACATCGTTCATACAAACCACTCGAAATGAGCTACAATCTAATCGTTGAAGCTTTAGGAAAAAGGAAGCCAAATAGAAGACCAGACCTATGCCTACTTAGACATGGGAATCCATTGATCTTTACGAAACTGATATTGCATAGCAACAACACGCTGAAGCAGTTAACGCGGACAGTTAACATATGAAGCTCGCGCGGCATAACAAGCATTCAAATGATATCTGTCATACAAATATGACGCCACACTCGTCACACGTACGAAAGAAGATAATTACCAAGGTAAAAAAAAATATTTGTGTGGTATTAGTTGTTAAAGTTAAAATTGAACAGAGCTTCGCTCAGAGGCTGTTTTAGCCTATCCACATACTAAAATAATCGAATAAGAATTCCTTAAGTCAATAGAGATAAGTGACAAACGCCATAATTATTTTCACTTGATTTGACGTTCGCGCGACTGTAACGTCAGTATAAATTTACTGATTGTTACGATTAAGGTACATATTAAATCTGAACATTTAGTTTTTCACTTATACACCTTAGCAACAAACTTGCATGATTTCAATCTTCTCTGATAACCTTTTAACTTAAAAAAATATTTACTTTAGGAAAATATGGGGTTTTAAAAAGTTTAATTTTTAATGGTAACTCGTGCAGAATGAAAAATATTTCCTCCAATCTACTCCTGTTTATTCTGTTTGTGCAATAGCCACCTTTAAGACAAATAATGAGCAAAAGGTCTTATCTAGGGCAGACATTATTTCAACAGAAATTCCTCGCAGAAGCGCACGGATAAGAAGTAAGCAGGCAGCACAATGAGAAAAGCCAACGTTGAGCTGATGTGCACATATATTAATTAATGTGTAAATTTGTTTTATTAAATAGATTATTGTTGTGCGTGCAAATTTCTATATATAATTGAGTAAAAATAAAGCATTTATGGCACAATTAAATATGTCTTCTGATGGGGTCGAAACGTTGATTCAGGCACTGGCGTCGCAAATGAAGAATTTAACGGACGAGTTAGGCATAATTAAGGCTCGTCTAGACGACACGTTAATAATAAATACAAACGATATTCAAGTTCGTGGAACATCAAACATAGGTGGACACGACAATGGCGACCACGGCGAAGAGGAATCAGGAATTAATATGCCAGCGTTTTCAGCCGAATCGACGAGTTATGTCAGACCGCCATCAGAGTTTAAGCCGATGTTGGCACCACTAGATGTGGAAAGGCCACAGTTGTGGTTCGAAAAATTTGAAGCATCAGTGCGAGCCCAACAATTTACATTGGAAGCACCTATTGTGCGTGTAGCTGTACAGGAATTAGTGGACCGGACAGTAGCTGTCCAATTGGAATTGCCAGTTGACCTCACATATGATGAATACAAAAGACGCGTGTTGGATCATTTCCGGGCCAGGCCTCAAGAAGTGTTCTCAGAATTATACAGCCTGACACCATTAAAGGGTGAGATGCCCATGGATACCATGGCACGTATCAAGCGGTGGTTCTCGAAGCTTACCGAGTCTTTACCAGGCTTGCAACCACATGAGGCCATCATGTTCATGCTGCTGGATCCTACTAGATACGGAGAAATATCCAGCAGCCCAGGAGGCCTTGAAGAGAGACTTCAGGCTCTTCAAAGCTCGGCCATAATGACAAATAAGATGGCAGCTGCATCTCCACGCATGGGTACAGTTACAACATCTGAGAGGAGCGACATACCATATTTGAATTCTTCGCGTCATAATAAGCAGTTCCGCGACAGAAGGCAACAGCCAGTGGCTTGGAAGCAAAGTCAGTATATAAGGACTCCGGCTCCGACGAATACGGCGTATAAGCGGCAACTAAACCCATGTACTGCCCCTCGAGAACGACCAGTGCAGTGGGGTAACAGGGTGAACAATCTCACAAATAATGGAGGCAGAGAACAAGGCACAAAAATTAATCCTTTGGTGGCTCCGACGGGTAGATCGAAGGAAGACCAGCAGAACAAACCAAAAAGTGGTCCGAACCAGATGGCTTGTGAAGAAAAGGAAGTGTGGGAAACACTGCCAAATGTAAGAATTTTCATTAAAGTTAAATTTTTAGAACTCTTCAACGGACAGCCAGTAATAATGCAATTGGATACTGGAGCGGATGTGTCGGTACTACCATTGACTTGGCCATTGAACAATATAAAACCTACGAAAGCAAGTTTATGTCAGGCATCGGGCGCATCGATGGTGGCTGTGGGCGAGTGGGACACAAAGTTTTTAATAAATGAAAAGGTCTATCATATGTCTTTTGTTGTTTCGAATACGCAGACGCCCTTATTGGGACTTGATTTCATTAGAAAATGGGTTAAGACGATAGACTGTCAAAATAAACGTGTATACCTATCGCGGCCGGAAGGAATAAGATCAATAAAGTCTATAGGTAACCATAAGATTCAGGAGGAGACCAGTTGTCTGCCTGAGTGGTGGAAGAATCTTCAAAACCAATATAACAGTATATTCCAACTGCCTGATTGTAGCGAGCGTCCAGGGCCGACGGTCGACCAGTTTAAGTTATGGTTAGAACTAAATGATGGTTACGAACCACCAAAAGTATATGGTGCCCCTCCCAAGAAATTAGAAGCAGCGACTCGAGCAACCCAAGAAATGATAGAAGCCGGCGTTCTTGAACCGTCAACATCTGTTTTTCGTGCTCCGATGGTTTATGTTACGAAAAAGGATGGTTCGCTCCGACCGGCGGCTGATTTTAGGCAATTGAACTCAGTAACTAAACCGGACCCATATCCCATGCCGGCTCTGCGTGATCTGTTCTTGCAGCTGGCGGGAGGCAAATGGTTTGCCGTGCTTGATCTTAAACAGGGATTTTGGCAAATAGGCGTGCGGCCCGAAGACCGATGGAAGTTAGCGGTACAAGTACCCCAAGGTCATTTCCAATTCACCCGGGTACCATTTGGCCTTAAAAACGCTCCGAAAGTGTTCCAAAGAATGATGGACTCGTTCGTGTCTGACTTAACGTGTACAACAGCTTACGTAGACGATGTTATTATATGGGCCACTACTGAACACGAATTACGTGTGAGGCTGCAGAAGATGTTGGCCAAAGCTGTAGAATGGCGATTACATTTTAATCCAGAAAAGGTACAGATAGGTCAAGAAGTGCGGTTCTTGGGACACTTAGTCTCAGCGGACGGATGCATGCCGTTAGATTCGAATGTACAACCTATCAGGGATTATCCGGTGCCTACTACTAGAAAACAATTGCGCCGGTTTATTGGTATGGTGAATTTCTATAGACCATACCTCGCAGGGATGGCGGTTACGCAACAGCCCTTATCTCAGTTAACTAGTGCCAAGATACCATTTCGTTGGACGGAGGAGGCTCAACAAGCGTTTGTGCTATGTAAGCAGAAATTAATAGATGCAACTATTTTGACTTTCCCGGTAGGTAATATGTCAATTGTTACAGACGCGTCAGATATTGGTATAGGAGCGGTGTTACAAGCTGACGGACGTCCTGCGCAATATATAAGTCGCACACTCACTAAGGCGGAACAGAACTATACAGTCACAGAAAAAGAATTACTTGCCGTACAATGGGCGCTGCGGAAGTTTAGATATTTTGTCATCGGGGGACACGTGGACGTCTTTACTGACCACAAAGCACTAGTGCATTGGAGATCATTAGGTATTGAGAAGAAACGTGTACATCGAGCCATTGAAGAACTAGAAGAGTATGATATATCAATTCACCATAGAGCAGGAATCGAGAATGCGGCGGCCGATGCGCTCAGCAGAATTTCCGCTGTGCGGGTTTCACCACTTATAAAAGTCTCTGAAGAACAGGGTAGAGATGCTACATGTCAGGAAATAGTTAATCAATTAAAAAACGGCACAGGGGTATCTGCACCATATAAAACGTTGAGTCTACAGAACGGCCTGTTGGTGCGGAAAGAAGGAAAAACAGTGCAATGGTTTGTGCCAGAATCTATAAGAACAGAATTAATGGCCTTTTGGCATGAAACGTTAGGACATCCCGGCGCTGGGCGGCTCATTGAGACATTGCAGTCACGATTGTATTGGCCTGGCATGTCCAAAGAAATACGTAGCTATTGTCAACAGTGCACTACATGCCAACGTTGTAAACCACAAAAACGAGAAAAAGTCACGCCGATTGCTTTCAATGCCACGGCACGGAACGAGTTTCTGCATGTCGACCTGGTAGGTCCACTTCCGGTAGCTCGCGGCGGCGTGTCCTATGTGTTTTCCATGGTCGATAAGTTTACCCGATGGGTCGAGTTTGTACCACTGAAGAAGATCACAACAGAAAAGATTATAACGTGCTTAGAAGAGCGATGGCTCAGTCGATTCGGTGCACCACAAGTTATAGTTACCGATCAAGGCGCACAATTTGAGTCGAAAGAATTTAATCAGTGGTGCAAAGACCTTGACATAAAGCATTCCCGCACAGCCACTTATCACCCGCAAACCAATGCGACAGCTGAGCGCGCACATAGGACGATGAAAGAGGTACTGCGATGCTGGTGCCACGAGAGCCCGGGAACGTGGAGAGACAAATTACATTTGGTCGAGCGGGCCATGCGCTTTACTGTCTCAACAGCTACAGGATTCGCTCCAACGACCATGGTCTATGGAGGACACATAAGACTGCCAGGTGAACCGGTAATCCAAGGATCCCATGAGCGCTGCACCATAGCGGATATTCAGGAACGACTAAAACAGTTAACTGAATATGTAGGCGCCACACAGCGACAAGGCTATGCAAGGCAACCGACACGCACTCGCCTAAAGGTCGGCGACTATGTAATGGTAGCGAAGGTCGAGCCCATGGCACTGCAGGCTGTTAATGATGGGCCGTATCGCGTGGAGAGGGTGGACGCAGAGCACAATACTGTTTTTGTTAGCCTGCCCGATGGACCACGAGCTGTGGCACTGGATCGTTTAAGCAGAGTGCGAAAGCCGATGCCTGAGGGGGGGGAAGATGTGGCAATAGCCACCTTTAAGACAAATAATGAGCAAAAGGTCTTATCTAGGGCAGACATTATTTCAACAGAAATTCCTCGCAGAAGCGCACGGATAAGAAGTAAGCAGGCAGCACAATGAGAAAAGCCAACGTTGAGCTGATGTGCACATATATTAATTAATGTGTAAATTTGTTTTATTAAATAGATTATTGTTGTGCGTGCAAATTTCTATATATAATTGAGTAAAAATAAAGCATTTATGGCACAATTAAATATGTCTTCTGATGGGGTCGAAACGTTGATTCAGGCACTGGCGTCGCAAATGAAGAATTTAACGGACGAGTTAGGCATAATTAAGGCTCGTCTAGACGACACGTTAATAATAAATACAAACGATATTCAAGTTCGTGGAACATCAAACATAGGTGGACACGACACTGTTGAAATACACTTAATGGCTACAGGATTATTATCTTTCTATGTACATAAACACCATTACCATTTCGGCAGGGTGAGTCCATGATTAGAGCCACATACTCAGAAGCAGACTTTCCAGGATTCGAAATCTGTTCGAGGAAAAATTTTAGGTAGTAATTGAAAAGATCGCAGTGTGAAAAAAATCGGTCTATTCAATAAATTGTCTGTCTATATTATACAGTGCTTTGTTTTTATTGACATTGATATATATATATATATATATATATATATATATATATATATATATATATATATATATAATTGGAATAGTTTTTATATAAGAGATTGAAAATTTGTTTCAAATATTTCTTATCACTGCCAAAGCAACTAATGACGGCTTAGATAATTAAAGAAATATTACAGTCCACCCGCGCAATCAATTATTGTTAAATTGTATTGCTTATATATGTATATGTGGCGAAAGCTACAAAAAGTTAATGTTCGTGACTGCATAGAAATTATGCAGACGAAATTTCCAGTCAAGTTCAATGTATGCGAGACTGATAGAGGTGAGAGCCGCATATCTAAGTTTGATTTCCATATATATTCAATGTGGTAATTTATAAATTTACTTAAAATTAACCTATTTGAATTCTTTTTATCCAGTCTGTCAAGGGTCATAATTCGTAATTGTGGTGAAAAGAAATTTCTGAAAATTGAATAACAATATTACTCGAGTAGGGTGAAAACACGCAAGTATATCATTAAACGTCATGAAGGACAACAAAACTAAAATGATGTTGACTAAGGCATTTATGAAATTTTAAAAATTTCAAACTCAATGAAATTGTTTGATGACATATCACTTCTGTCTCCACTAGCAGCATGAAAGTAACAGGTAAGGAATTGTCTGTGATCTTTATACGATTGAAATTCATCAGACTCCCCCTATTCGAAATACTTATAGCATCATTTAACTTTCAGTTTATAAAGGAAGACTGATACTTTTTCTCATTCCAAATTAACTTGACCAAGATAATACCTAAATATGAATCATTATAGTAATTAATAAATTAGTGTACCGATTATTCATTTATCACAAAAAATTGAAACTCTTAGAATCTTGGACATTTTCTTTTTTCTTCTTCATCGTACAATTCTGCATATGGACACCAATAAAGAGAATTCAGTTAAATGCAATTAATGTAAATGTCGCTAAAGATTTGGAACTTCGAACGACGATATTCAGGATAGACAATCTGCAGATGTGTAGAAAGAGATAAGAGCGTTACAGAAAAATCTAGATATTCTGACAAATTCACATAATTAATTAGATTGAACACCAGAAAGTGAACTTTTTAGTAGCCAATGTTCTAGGGCACGCTAGAGATTTCTACATCTGTTTGTGCGTACATGTACAGAACGCAGTCTGAAGTTGTCTGTTAATTTACTGGCAGATGGTTAATCGAAGTCAAGTAGGGCATCGTTGCGTGAGATAGAAGAAGCGGCACTGATAAAACGATAGTTAAGCCAAAACCAACAGATTTTATTTCATTAAAATGGGAAAAGAAACACAAGAACACTGGAATGAAAAATATATTCCATCATGCGAATCTTCTGTTGAATCAATGTCAGTTAGGCAAGCGGATGTTTGCGAAGAGCGACCACAAGTAGAACGCAGCCTTTCCTCAAATATGACGTAGATAATAAAGTAAGATCTGTACAGTCCCTTATTATATTGAATTGAAGTTTCAGGAAAATGAGTTGAAGTAGTTACCATTGCAGAAGAGATAGAAAAAATAGAATAATATAAGTAATTAATTGTTAGTTATTAAGTGACTAATGACAACATTTGAATGTCAAATTTGGCGGTTATTCCACCGACGTCTAGTTCGTTCCGAGCCTTAATCATAATGCATTTTAAATTTCAATTGTGACTGATTTATAAAGAAAGAACGTAGTCAACTAAGTGGGTGCTTTTGTTGAAAATGATTACCATTTTTTTGGCATACACCTTATAAATAAATTCAATGGCACGATGTAGAGAGCTGAGCTTTATAACTGAAAGAAACTTGTGAATCCTCAGACTGAAAATGGTAACTGGAAAATAATATATAAGTACACGCCGTATTTGGGCTTCTTGGCGTAGGGAGATCATTAGTTCAACATTTAATGTCTGTCGAATTTAATTTTCCTCGCAGCAGTCAGAATGGAAACTAAGGTGGACAAAATTACGGTGTTGTAGGTCAATGCCATGTAACCTTGTTACTGGAAAAGCCGAGGTTTAGTTTTTTATTTGGTAATATAAGAGTGGATGTTAATAGGTGTCATCCATAAAACAACTGCATCGTACCACTATATTCCATTTTACTGGTTTTGTTATATTTCATTTGCGTAGTGTATTACTGGTTATCCGAGAAACAAGATTTATTTAACTCATGTATGATAGATCGTTGGGACAGGTAAATGACAATTTAAAAACATTCTAATCGACAAACATCGATTTAAACGTTGATGATATGTCAAGGTGACATTATAGAGAAAAAAGGAAAAAGTATATAAAAGATAGTTCCACAATTACGTGCATTCTATGCCTGTCCAAAAATGTTAAACCGAAACTTAAATTGTAGTCAGCGCGTAATTCATATATGCTTAAGTTCTACAACAAAAAGTAGTGCTGGTTGAGGAAAGTAATGTAAATTTGTACTCTTTTATGATCATAAATCTCTATTATAGGAAAACTTTTTAAGCAATAAATAATTGCAAATATTTTTAGGGCTTGACCACATTGTTGGGCAGGCAATTAGTTGATGTTATTTCCCAACGCCAGCAGAACTAATGTCCTTACTGTATGTGCACAAGAAACAGAATTAATTCTCCTATGGTTGTTCATGCACTGTGAATTCATATATTGTGTGTGTGTTGTGTGAGAGAGAGAAAGAGAGAGAGAGAGTGTGTGTGTTTTCCCTACTATTGGTCACGGTAATGGGGCCTGAAGTCAAAATATTATTTTTTGCTTGTTTGAATGTTTAATGTCGTTGAATGTGCTTCATTCAAAGTAGAATTGTGGAATAATGAAAATAATTTTTTTTTACAAAATATTGTGAGTAATCTTCGCATGCCAGGGCCATCACAATACCATGTAACGCCTAATTGAAATATCTCGTTGAAATTATTGCAAAAAGGCTTTTCTTGTTCAAATATCAGATTATAAACCAACAAACAGTATTTAACTGATATATATATATATATATATATATAAACCAAAATGTCTGTGATTAACTAGTGAATGTGAAAGTGTTGTCTCTTTTGTAGTATTTAGTTCTGTAGGTTGGTATTCATGGACATGACTGCACATGCATTCGCACAAATGGCGGATATTCATACACACATTGTAGGGTGTCTGTGCAACGTGTGATTAATATGTGTCACTGGTGGCTATGTATCTGTGTGGACAAAAGTTCAAACCGTCCAAAAATTTATCGCTAATTTATCAACTGTCTAGTCGACAGAATGACGAGTATACCTCGAATTTATCAGACAAAGTTTCACTTTACATAATTTTTAGTTCCACATAGCCAAAATAAAATAATTGGGCTTGTCCTCACCATTCAATCGAACTAAACAATGGTTTTTCTGTGTATGCTCGCTTTGTTTGTGTATATGTGTTTGCTCTCTAATTCTTGTCTACTGTGTAGTTAGGTACGAGAAAGAGAGAGAGAGAGTAGAAGGAGAAAAAGATTATGAAGAGGGAGATAAGTGTTTGTTTAGTGTGCTTATCGTAGAACAAATTTCTGCCTGGACTTACAGCTGTGGCTGGCCTTTATTTTCTTCAACTTCTAAATTTATGCATTCTTAATTGCGGTAAACCAACATATCTGCAATACAAGTATTGTGTATTGCGTATCTTCTGCACAAATTGTCCAAACACCGAATGAACGAAACGCGTATTCATATCTACCAATGCGTTTGGTGCATATTGCAGACTCATCGATAGGAGCCAGAACTATTGCTATGATACATTTCTTTTCTAAATGGACTGTGGGTTTGCTATAGATTACTGTAACATTCGACGGATCGATGCATTCAGAGCATATATATATATATATATATATATATATATATATATATATATATATATATATATATATGTACCAAAACAATAAGTTATTTTTAAAATGTTAATAGTGGGCATACAAATAAATTATTGTTATTATTAGTTCAATATGTTGAAAAAGTGAAGAAATGTAACTTTTAATTTCAGGTTGGAAAGAAACGTAGAATTGCCAATACACTAATAAAGGATTTTTGCTTGCACTGTATTAGAAAACATCGAACTATTAAAATCGCCCCCAAACACCTAGCTCCTCTACTCATGTGCCTGGAGCTTACTAGAAACTAGAAGGAACCGCTACTGTGTCCTAATTGATCTCCTATACCTTGTGCATTAGACCGGTATTTTAGACTGGTATATATGTCTTTGTGTACCTTGTTAAATGTGGCATAACATCGTGTAAAAGCAGTTGATAAAATATAGCGAAAGCGCTAATATTCAATATTCATATTTGATTATAACTGTTTTGTCTATTTTAAGTGTATATATATGTTCCTAGGTTTTGGCCCTGTCTGTAGCAAAATTCTGGACAAAATTTGAAAAGGTCTCGTTTAGGACGAGAACGAACTTCTGGATGAATTACCTTTGGCGTATTATACAACGTTTAGTTTATACTGAAGAATTTATATTTAATAGATTTGGTGTTTGTGTCGAGATCGCGACCGTGGTTTTAAAAACTGCTATCATTACACCAGCAATAATTTATTGTCTACGCTAATTTGCATTTTTCGCTCGTATAATTCTTTTATAAATTACATTTAAATAGAATATTCACTGCATTGCATTTATTTATTCACGATAATAATTATAGAAATCGTTTGTTACTGCCAAGTAAATTTTTTTGACTAATGCATTTGTTTTTTTCCACCAGTTTTATTTCTTTACCAAAATGTTTCGGCTGCCTTCATTGGTAACCTTCTTCAGTTGGTCCATCCTCCTTGGTCTAACAAATGAAACTAAACTAATCCACCAAGCTGCTAGAATCGTCAAATGCATGAATTTTTCAATTATAGACAAACCGATATTTACAATAATCATGGTTGCGAACTTGATATAAACACCTTACCCTTTAAGTACATGCATTAGACAGTATAAACTAAGAACTGTATAGTGTAGAATAGGCAATTCATCCAGCAGACCAGTTTCGTACTTCTTGGGAACTCGTCACGTAATGTCTCGGGCAGGGCTCTAAACAGGGAACATCTGTTTCTGAATCTGATGCTCTAAACACTGAGCGGCAGGGCGGCTCAGTAGTTAGAGTCCCAGATTCCGAAGCAGACGTAACTACTGAGAAAAGGCAGTCGATAAAGGCAGCCGAAATATTTTGGTAAAGAAAGAAATCTACTATAAAATAAATAACTGCGTTAGTTTAAACGCAGATCAGGTAATTTCAATTAAACAAGTTTCACGAAATTTTTTGTTCATTTATGGAAATTGTTCACGTGACTTCCCTAAGTTACGCATTTGGTAAATGAGTTTATAAAATTAAAACATTCCGGCGACAGTCGTAAAGTAGTTAAGAAGAATTATGCTTTTGTCTATGTATGCCACATTTCCTTATGTGACAAACTTTATTATGAAGGCAAGCGTGTATCTATCGTTAGTTTTACAATTTCGATCGACTTCTTGTGTGTATTACAATATAAATCAAGTCTACAGACATGAAATAAACACTACTCCCATATTTAATTTTTATTCGTCGCGTTGTGTGATAGAAATATTTCCAGTATCGATTGCAAAAATTGATTAATACGGAAGCATTTTACATCATTGTTAGTCTAATTCTAAACGCCCTATATATATATATATATATATATATATATATATATATATATATATAGCTCTCTCTACAATGTGTAATTGAAAATAGATATCCAAATATAAACGAGTAAATTTGCCAAAGTTTTTGCTCAGCTTCGAAAAATATTCCATGTTTCTTAAAATGGCCACCCGATTACGAGAAAATCGGATAGATTTTCTCCACTTCTGAAAGTACGGTTCAGATACTATTTAAGAATTAATTGCAGTATATTTATTTGTACATTCAATGGAATGTTATATAAAATGTCAGTATATTCTTAACATTTAAAATGGCAGCAAAGGCGATTCATAAGGTAGACCAGTTTTGTTCTTATTGGGAAGTCATTAAATAACTTTTTATTTTTCCAATAAGATCCAAATAACTAATAGTTTTTTTGCAACATAATCAACATAAATTTTCTTTTAATCTGTGTCGTCTTTGCCTTCTCCACTAACACACTCAGCAGACGCATTTATTGGAACGAGACATCCGTAAATACCACATTTTCACAGAAATCATTTCGACTGGTATAATCGTAAGTCGCAGTGGATAAATGAATTTTTCCGAAGCAAATGTGCCGCGTTTCGAGACAAATTCGTTGCGAAATTATGTAACTACATTGTATTTAACCAGTTGTCGAACAACGAAACAAAACTACCACCAGCCGCAACGTAATAGTTTTAGAATTATTATATAATGGAGAATAATTACTGTTGTTGCAGTTAAGGCCAATTAACTATGTGAACTTGCAGCTTGGGCTATATTATGGCAAGGACAAGTAATAATACTTAATTTTTGTAAAATTTAGCATACCCTGAACTCTAATATTTTGGCACCATGTATCGATTCGGCAACCATAGTGTTGTCATCAGGTACTGTTTCAAATACCTGAGTGTTGTTCCCATTTACGTCTTCGGTTAATTTTATATATAGTTAGTTTCACCACTGCTGGTATACGAAAATTTAGGGGGTTAAGGGTGTAAAATGGCTTCTACCGATGAGTCGCCAGTAAGTACGAAACTAATGTGGACAGGAGATTATACCTTTCTTTTATGCTAAAATTGATTTATTCTTCTGGTTCAAGTTTAACTATTTAGTCACTAATTTGTACAAAATGATAGGTAATTTCTTCGTCTGCAAATGGGCTGTTCACGATTTCTTATTTTGAGAATAGTTATTTATAGTTAGCTGTTTTGCTACGGTTTTCGTATGGATATTAAACCATGGTTTTAACATGGTGTCGATTAGCAAGTTCCTTGAATAGTATTACGTTAGATTTTCGAAAGTTAATTTTGCCAAAACTTTGACAGTGCTTGCGACATAAAACCTATAAATTCCAGATACTTATTAACACACATACCATGATATCGATGAATATTTTAGATAAAATGCATCCTAACAGCTCAATTAATCATGAGGAAACCTTTACGTTTGACTTAAATTTGTACGTATGATATTTGTAACAAATGAACATAATTAATATTTTACATTGAAAATGGTTTCAACAAGAATGTTCTCTGAAATTGAACAAGACTGGGTCGGAACAGTTTAAATTATTCTTTTATGAAAAGTACCATAGGAATATGTCAAAATCTGCTTTAAAAACAAGCATACACGTTATGAATTAAGCTTACTAGAGCCTTGTAAGTATGAGCTATGCTCTAAACGCGCTAAATAATTGATATAAAATGTGGAGTTTTATATTCGTTTGTGCATTATTTCCAGTACATGAGGCGAGGTGATTTAGCAAACTATTTTGAAGCCACATAACTATATATATATATATATATATATATATATATATATATATATATACTATATATATATATATATATATATATATATATATATATATATATATATATACATAGTTGTTATATATATAGGTACTACACAGAAAATATATATATATGATGGATATATAGGTATTTATAAAATATGCGACTTATAAGTTTATTCGTCGGTTTTTGGTTATTTCTTCTGCATTGCTTGAGGAATCGTTTTGGCTACTTCATCTGATTCTAAACACGATTTGAAGAACTTAATTCTTTCTAGAAGTTTGGCACACGTACATTTGGCTGCAATATAAGTGTTTAGTTCCTTACGGGTAAAAGGCTGACCCCGCTCTTTGATAATCTTTATGATGTCCATTCCTTTTTAATTTAACAGTATTCTTATAATTAGGAAAACACAAATAACAAAGTGGATAAAGGCCATTTATTTCGTGAATACTAATCATCTCTTATACAATCATACATATTTATACATTTTGGGTTTTCAATTGATTATGCTTGTGGTAACAAATCTGACTCGTTTTTACTGCTGTTTCTTGTTTTGACTAGTTGGTGAGTGTGTATGCGTTTGTGTTTGTGTGTATGCGTGTTTGCATGTAAAGGTCATTCTCGCAGTATTGCAAAGTGATGTCTGAGGTCTGGTCATTATTGTTTTGATAGCTTGAGAATTAACCATTTGTGCGCATTGTTCACTGTTACATATACAAGTGCTATTTTTCCCAGTATAGTTGATCGTTTCACCTCGTTGCGCAAAGTTTTTACGTGGTAACAACGCCAGTGTTGATTGCAGTGTTAAAGGCTCACATTGTTTGAAGACTTCTGTCATCGTATACGCTCTGTTATTTCTACTTCAATTTAACAATAATTGATTGTAGTCGACATTTCCAGTCAAGTTCAATGTATGCGAGACTGCTAGAGGTGAGAGCCGCATATCGAAATTTGATTTCCATATATATTCAATGCGGTTTGATCCTCGATAGTCAGTTTGCCGTCGTACTCTGATGATGATCATGGAAGGTCGAAACGCGTCAGTGCGTTGCGGCTGGTGGTAGTTTTGTTATGTTGTTCGACGACTGGTTAAATACAATGGGATTGGTGTTTACTTCAAGCTCGCAAACTTGATTTAAATAATTTCCACTCCAGTTTGTTGCCAATCCGATTGTACGTTTGTTGATTCTAGTCGAGGGCCTGTTTGTTCTTGGCTGGATACTAGTAGATTGTTGTTGAATTTTGTTATTCTTGGCCAGTCGATAAGAATATCATGTTGATGAAACTTTTGAATATTAAGGTCAGGTGCTTGTTGTTTTATGTAAAGGGCTTCGTAGATAAATAATAGGTTTTCTGATTTTGCTTTATGTAGAATTGTGAAATTGGTCGAATTGACAGGGTGCCCCGTTGCCAATATATGATCGGAAATAGCTCATTTTCCTGACGGTGGAAAGCCTTTGTTAATCAATTTCTGTGGCAAATGTTGCTGGATTGTGCTTATCAATTGCTTCTTCGTACGTCCGATATATGTGCTAACGCACATACATGCGAATTTGTAGACTATGAATGATTTGGAGAGAATTGGCAATTGATCTTTAGCATTCAACCACATGATTCTCTGTGTACTAAATGTCATAATAACTTTAACACTGGGAAAGTTGTCCTTAGTTATTCTATTCAGCCGCCGTGCAATTATTGAGGCTGGTACGTCGCCTCTAAATGGTAAGTTTAGGAAAACCTGCTTGACGTTATCCTCTAACTAAATTCAACAACAATCTACTAGTATCCAGCCAAGAACAAACAGGCCCTGACTAGAATCAACAAACATACAATCGGATTGGCAACAAACTGAAGTGGAAATAACAGGTGCGCATACGATGACAGAAGTATCCAAACAATATGAACGTTTAACACTGCAATCCACACTGGCGCTGTTACCATGTGAAAACGACAACTTTGCGCAACAAGGTGAAACGATCAACTATATTGGGAAAATAGCACTTGTATATGTAACAGTGAACAATGTACACAAATGGTTAATTCTCAAGCTATTAAAACAATAATGACCAGATCTCAGACATCACTTTTCAATACTGCGAATAGACCTTTACATGCAAACACACATACACACAAACACAAACGCATACACACTCACCAACTAGCCAAAACAAGAAACAGCAGTAAAAACGAGTCAGATTTGTTACCACTAGCATAATCAATTGAAAACCCAAAATGTATAAATATGTATGATTGTATAAGAGATGATTAGTATTCACGAAATAAATGGCCTTTATCCACTTTGTTATTTGTGTTTTCCTAATTATAAGAATACTGTGTTAAATTAAAAAGGAATGGATATATATATATATATATATATATATATATATATATATATATATATATATATATATATATAATTATAAATATGTAAATAAATAAAATTTAAATAAATATCAAATAATAATAATTTTTTATATAGGTATATACATGATTTGGAAACAGATATTTTAATGCAGAAGGATATGAGTATTAAGGTGTATTTGGTTGAGAGTGGATTTCGTTAGTGTAGATTCCGTATTCGGCCTTGTCAAACCGATAGATTCTAATATATTCTTTCAACAGTTTTATTAAGCTCTATCTCGGTCTATAACCGATTGCAAGCTGGATGAGATTAGGTAAACTGGGGGGCAGGTGAGGATTACTGCAATTTTGAAATTCAAATTTTGGTGATCTTTCTATGCGTCCGGAACAGAATTTAAAATATAGACTTCATTGATAGGCATGTATGTCAATCCATTAGGTATGCTTATAGTTATTCAATAAAAAATGTCTCTTTAGAAAAATACACATGTTTATAGATGGTTGTGTTCGCGGAGGGGTACAGGGATAAGTTTTTGTATACATTTGAGTATTAGAGACTAGGTATGAAGACCGGATATTAGGAAAACAATTAAAAAATATATTTGGAATAAAAATAAATATAAATATATCTGTCTTGAATGAGGATACCACATTTGCCACAAGTTGTGTTTTATTCCTGTGCGTATTATGTCAACCCTGAAGATGAGACTGGAAATTCGGTCTCGAAAATTAGGAAAAAGAACAATGGAAAATCTTGTTCCAACGTCATTTACAGACAATCAGCTGATGGAAGGCTTAAAGTGAGAACCCATCAATCGAGGCCAAAAATCAGATCACCGACCTAAGAGTGCTATCAATTGTCCCGCACAAGAAAAATGCGGTCAAATCCACAATTAAAAAAGACAGTTCTGCGCAAAGAGATTCATCATTTAAAAAATGCGACAGATGTTTGGCATATTAAAACTTTTGTGAACATTGAAGCGCAGAGATAGTGGGCAACCAAATAACTTTGTCATAGTTTACTAGTAGTAAATAACATTTTGAATGGACAAAGGAGGTTAAAGAACCAATTTCTCTGCGTAAGCAAAAATTAATAAGCGCCACTAATTTTACTTTCATATTAGACGCCTCCAATGCACGGGTAGAACCATTTTGAAACGCCGACGGGTCAGTACAATAAACGGAAATAGTATGAATTAAATGCAGTTCAAAATCAACACTGAGAATCGTTTACTTCTTTAGATCAAGTTTGCGAACTTCAAGTAAACAACAGTCAAATCGCAAAATTGATTTAAAGAATTGCTACCACCACCCGCGCAATCAATTATTGTACTATGCTAGGTCCCTTATCACATCGCGTCTAATTAATGGGTCCTTATGACACTAGGCTGTGTCATGAGGAAAAATAGTGGGTAAACACAAACATTATACAAATGAATATCGATTGCCCAAACGAAATTAAATGAATAATAACTCAAGTCGTAAGACACGCTTCAAGGAATTCTGACTTAAAGCAATTAGTCAATTTTCAGTAATTGCATTCAGACCTAACAGTGTGGCCAAAACTTGATAAAAATAAATCAATAAGCAAATGAATAACGCTGCTCCAACATAAATGTACAGAAATAATTGTATTAATTGGTTTACAAAACCATAGTTAGCATAAACTACTTACAAACTGTGACTTACATTTTTAGTTTAGGTCGTAGAAATAACTTCAACATGGAATTAACTATTCGAATAATGAACATAATTAAACGAACATTGGTTGCGCGGGTGGTGATAAAAATTATTATAATCAAGGTTGCGGTCTTGATATAAACACCTGACCTATTAATTACTTACATATGTCAGTCACTTCCCCATGTAATGTGGTGTCTGTTCAGTAATGACAGATTGGGCATGGTTAGTTGGAACTTTGTGTCTAAATGGATGCCATATGAGCTCCACCTAAAGAAAAAATTGACTAACCAAGTTACATTAGTTATTATATAACTGAAAATTTTGTGTAGTGTAGTGTGCGGCAGGATAGCTCAGTGGTTAGAGCACCAGATTCCGAAGCAGACGTACCCAGGTTCGTATCCTGTCCGCGGCAAATTCTGGCCAGTACTTGATGAGTTCCCAATAAGGACGAAACCGGTCTACTGGATGAATTGCCTTTTCTACACTATACAATTCTTAGTTTATAATGACATATGTAAGTAATTAATGGGTCAGGTGTTTATATCAAGACCGCAACCTTGATTATAATAATTGTTATCACCACCCGCTCAACCAATGTTCGTTTAATTATATAAATGTTCATTTCAATACCACATCCACATGTAGTGTGGTGTCTGTTCAGTAATGACAGATTGTGGATGGTTAGTTGGAACTTTGGGTATAAATAGATGCCCTATGAGCTCCACCTAAAGGAAAAATAGACTAAACAAGTTACATTAGTTATTATATAACTGAAAATTGCGAGCAGTGCAGTGTGCGGCAGGATGGCTCAGTAGTTAGAGCACCAGATTCCGAAGCAGACGTGCCCAGGTTCGAGTCCTGTCCGCGGCATATTCTGGCCAGTACATGATGAGTTCCCAATAAGGACGAAACCGATCTACTGGATGAATTGCCTTTTCTACACTATTTAATTGTTAGTTTAGACTGTCGTATATAAGTAATTAATGGTCAACACCGCAACCTTGATTATAATAATGAACATAATTACCTAAAAAATATTATTAATACTAGGTAAAGCATTTCTACCACTCTCTGATGTGCACTAAATAAATTTCTGCCATTTAAATATTATTTAAACATACCCGAAAGTAATGAGGACCTATTAATTAATCAACGGTTAAATACTGTTTGTGACGCGGAACTAATGGGTATATGCAATTGTGTAATAAGTGTTATGAATCTAGAAACAAATTAATTCAAATATGACGAGACGGATTAACCGAAGACAGCATGAACGTAACTTACATTCTCCTGCACACTCGTTTCCTGGTTACTGCCGACTCATCTGTAAAGGCCAGGTATTACTTCCATACACCCAATATATATATATATATATATATATATATATATATATATATATATATATATATATATATATATATATACATTATATATATATATATATATATATATATATATATATATATATATATAGTGAAGTTATTTCAAGTCGCATTGTTTATGAATTTAAATGAAGTTAACTTCCCTGCTGCAGATTTAGACATTCGTATAAGAGATTGTACCGCTCTATATTCCCACATCATAACTGCTCCTACTGATGCGTCGCCAGTAAACACGAAACGAATGTGCACGAGATTATATTGAAATACTACATCAAATAGAACCAGAAAGGTATGCCAATGTCAGCATGAACGATAGATATAATCTCTTTTGCACAGGTGTTTAGTGCTAATAAGTAACTCACTAGAAGGTTCCGATACTACGTTCTTTACTCACTATATATTTGGTCAAGAAATGCAGGATGCACGGACAATACAACAAAACAACCAATAAATTGACGGGTAGTGGAAGCAATTAACTAAATCAGGTTTGCGAGCTGAAAACAAACACCAACCCCATTAAACTTAACCAGTCCAATAAAATAGCAAAAATACAGTCATGTAGACTCGCATACATCGTACTTGTCTGTAAATGTCGGCTGCACAATATCTATGCAGTCACGAACAGTAACTTTTTGCAGCTTTTGCCACTTTTATATAGGTAATGACATTAAACAATCAAT
This sequence comes from Eudiplozoon nipponicum, assembly GCA_029291075.1. Taxonomy (NCBI): domain Eukaryota; kingdom Metazoa; phylum Platyhelminthes; class Monogenea; order Mazocraeidea; family Diplozoidae; genus Eudiplozoon; species Eudiplozoon nipponicum. The sequence continues at coordinate 61,378 of JAQBSW010004079.1, forward strand.
GATTGCCCGGGATGTGATAACAATTCTTTAAATAATAATTACGAACTTGAAGCGAACGTGATCCAAATTGTAGTAAACCGGTCGTCGCAAAACACGGCAAAAATACAACCAGTCGCACACACTACCGTGTTTCGACCTTCTTTGAACATCAACAGAGTACGGCGACTAACTGATTAGCGAGGGTCAAACCGCATTGCCTATATATGGCAAGCAAAATTAGATATGCGTCTCTCACTTTTAGTAGTCACGCATATTTTGTACTTGACTGGAAATGTCGGCGCACAATTTCTACACATTACAAATTATAACTATTTGCAGATTTCTTTTCACACACACACTCTCTCTTTCTATCACACACACACACACACACACACACATATATATATATATATATAATAATAATAAACAATCAGTGATCGATAGGTATTTACTTCAAGCTCGTGAAATGAATTCAAAGAATTTTCATCACCCAGGCGCAGTCAACATGACACGCTTCGCAACAAACAGTATTTAAATGTCATGCTTTTGTTGACCGTCTAATGAGTGCAGAGCAGTGGTGCATTTACCAAGTCGTATGTAATTTACGAAACTGACATTAGCAATAACTTGACAATTTCAGTCCCATCTATTGGCACCAATCACTTAACTCCAACAGTTCATTGAAATTATAGAGCCTCACGCCGTAATTCCAGATGCCGCTATTATTCTTGAAAAGGGACATAGTCTCAGATAATTTTGTACAAATTTAAAACACGAATTTACATTATTAATATATCATAGACGTTGCATCTGATCGATTTGGTGCAATGTTTACTTTATACAATGCATGTACTATACATATATATATATATATATATATATATATATATATATATATATATATATATATATATATATATATATTCTAATTGGTGAGTATCTATATATCATCGTGTGAATTGTTGTTCGTTTACTGGAGTATATGGGTGTGTATTGATCTAAATTGAAACTCGCCTTTTTTATAATCTTTGTACCATTTTGTTACCACGGTTTTGAATGAAAATGTAAAGTGTTCTTGAGAAAGTTTTATCGCCTTCCGTTTCTGCATTTACGTCGATTAGACTCAATCTCACCAAGTTAATCACAGGTTAGTTTCAGTAGTGTGTATGCATACGTTTGAGCCAACTTTATTTTAGATGATAATTGTTGAAGTTTTTAGTTGACGTTATCAGTCAACGTTTTAAATAAAAGCTAATTTATTAGACAAGTATTCAGGCATTGATAAAAAGGTGACAATTGTTGAAAGAGTATCATTTGAAACCCACATCATACAAAATCAACATTAAGTTATGTTAGTCTGTGTATGTGATTAGTGTGTGTTAGAGTATCAAATCGGCTGCCTGTAGATTGAATTCTGTCTTTCCAAGCACTAACTGACAGTTTGTCAGTGATGATATTAGAAATAATTGCTATTTCGAGCAGAGGAACTGAGGGGGGATTGTTAAGGGGTCATTAAGTATCAGTTCTCGATAAACAAACGTTACTATGATTTTCTAACCCGCTTAAATTCCCCAACGTATAATTGAAATATTTGAGTGAATGTATCATACACTGTTATACGAAGGTAAACATGAGTAACTGTGAATTCTGACTAAGTTTTTAAATTAACTGACGGATGAAAGCTACAAAAAGAGTAATTCGAAGAATGAACTCAGCATCAATAATAATAAATTGTGTATAATAAACATTTACTCTTCTTATTTGATTAAATTTTCTTCATTAAATAAATTTATCATGTAGAGAGTATTATTATGAGTCACTACAAACAGCTAGCCTTTGTGATCAAATGCCTATCGGCAGCCCTTAGTAAGGAGTTCCAGCAGTGCCAGTAAGATTTGTACTTAACGAAATATAAAGAGTTTTCGGGCGTCACTTATTAATGTCGTCATTAAACACTAAACCAATTACATAAGAATTTTTCATTCTGACTTTGACATATCAATCTGGATATTTCTTGAATGATTACGCACATTTAGAGTTTCCACGATTTACATTCGTGGGTTGTCGCATTTCATCATCTTCGATGTTAAAGTCTTCGGAGGAAAGCTACAACGAAGACGAACTCGATTCGTACTTAGAAATGCGGATCAATCGGATATTTGCGAACCGGATAGTGCAAAGTGACATGCACCGAATAAAAATCGTGGAAACTCTAAATATCAATTTTAACTCACACTATTCATTATATACGAATTATGAGTTCAGTTTTGTATAACTGTTAACAATTAAACAAAAATTGATTGCGCGGGTGGTGGTAACAATTCTTTAAATCAAGTTTGCGAGCTTGAAGTAAATACCAATCCTCTTGTATTTAACCGGTCGTCGAAATACACAGAAAAACTACCGCCAGCCGCATCGCATTAACGCGTTTCGAACTTTCATGAGCATCATCAGAGTACGACGGCAAACTGACTATCGAGGATCAAACCTCATTGATTATATGCATTTAGATATGCGGCTCTCTCCTCTAGCAGTCTCGCATACATTGAATTTGACTGGAAATATCGACTGTACAATTTCTATGTAGTCACGAACATTAGCTGTTTGTAGCTTTCGCCACATACATATATAGGCAATACAATTTAACATTAATTGATTGCGCGGGTGGTGGTAACAATTCTTTAAATCAATTGAAGTAAATACCAATCCCATTGTATTTAACCAGTCGTCGAACAACACAGCAAAACTACCGCCAGCCGCAACTCACTGACGCGTTTCGAACTTTCATGATCATCATCAGAGTACGACGGCAAACTGACTATTGAGGATCAAACCGCATTGAATATATATGGAAATAAAATTTAGATATGCGGCTCTCTCCTCTAGCAGTCTCGCATACAGTGAACTTGACTGGAAATGTCGGTGGCACAATTTCTAGGTAGTCACGAACATTAGCTGTTTGTAGGTTTAGCCACATATACATATATAGGCAATACAATTTAAACAATAATTGATTGCGCGGGTGGTGGTAACAATTATTTAAATCAAGTTTGCGAGCTTGAAGTAAACACCAATCCCAATGTATTTAACCAGAAGTCGAACAACATAAGTGCGTTGCGACTGGCGGCAGTTTTGTTATGTTGTTCGACGACTGGATAAAAGTATCTGTTAACAAGGTAGTTTAAATAGGGCAAGAATGATGACAAATTCAGCAGGATAAAAAGGTAACATCTGATGCACACAAGTGCTTCTTGGCGTTTCGTCTTTAGGAGCTGGCACATGGCCTCGACCCCACTGTACATGTGCATATATATTCATTTTCCAAAAGCTGAGAACTTATAACAATAATGTGATCAAGAAATGCTAAATGATGGCCATCGTAATCAGTCTTTATTATTCATTTGGAGTAACATGTGTTTGGAATGATTGTTGTCGTCAATTTTGATGAAATCATGCTCTTGTCATCATTTTCCGATGCTTTTACTATTTACATATTTGGATTTTTTTACCTGTAGTGAGATGCTTTTGAAGTCGCGTTGCAAACCACTTTTATACCAAGTTGATGCGCATACTGATTTAATACATTAACGTATAGGGTATTGCGCCCTCCCACTGTTCCACATGTAGTGAACAAATGTGGGGTAATTTTGTAGCGTATGATTATTTCATACTAATGAATCCTAGTATGCAGGAGACATGTTTACACGAGATTAAACAATTTTTCATGCTAAATTTGGCATTTTCTTCTGGTTCAATCTTATCTAACTTGTCCCATGGTTCTATATGAACATAATGGAAATGGTTGCGGATACGTTACTTCAACTTTAACACAATGTCAGATGCAATATGTCTGCAAATACACGGTTTTTCCGTATATTTTATACCGCAGATTCCCATAACCCTATAAACATAAAAGCTAAAACCAGTCAATTTATAACTAATTTAGTATGATTTATTCGGTGCGTAATAATGAAGTATTAATTAGAGGCGATATTTTCAGAAACGCATAGCACTGAAGTTTTGTTTAAAACAGATATAAAGATTTTTAAATCAAGTTTGTGAAAATGAGATAGACTCCACGCCTATTTTATTTAACCAGTTTCAGAGGACTTCGGAAATACTATGGTCAACAATAGTACTCGACGACAAATTGACTACAGGGGGTTTACTTGAAACTCGTCTTTAATAGCTTGAACATGAGATTTCTATTTTCTATTAATTTTGCAATCGTTATACATGAATGTAAATTTCGGTAGCTGAAGCCCCACGCGTCCGTGTAATACATTTCAAAAGTAAAGAATGCTCGTATAACGAAAACAATACTTTAAGTCACGTTTGGTTACTTATGAAAAGCACTAATCGCGATTTATTTAACCAATTGTGAAAAATACGTACTGAAAATTTTGGTGTACTGTGGTCGTCATTAGTGTACGGCGTGAAACTAACCATAGAGGATAAATCCGCAGTCAGTAAAAAAATTATGAAAAATCAAATGTTAAAGTTATATATTTCATAATTTACCGTAGTCAGCCTAATTATTTAATAATATGGTATTTTTAATGGTTGAGACTAAAGTGATGCTAAGATAATAAAACGCTTTGTAATGATTCATAATAATAATGTGGCGATGATGAATTGGGCAAGGAAGCCAGCTAAATGGTTATAGACTCAGATTACAAGTTCAACACATTAAATTGAGTTTAATTTTATACATTTACAAATTCGAAATCTGAAAACAGGTATAGTAATGGTGCGATTTAAAAATGATGTATTAGATAATACTTACCTAATAAAAAAATTGTTCAGAAATAACTAGGTGATTATATATAAAGCATTCGTGTTGAGCAAAATAACTTCTTCTGAAGAATGATAAAAACTTATTGAGAATATTGTCTGCGCAAATGAACTCTGAATGCGGAGTTGTGGATAATTAAATCTAGGCTAGACGACAGATATAGTACATTCAAAAGGAATCCGCATAAACGACCAAATTAATATCGGCGAAATCAACATCAAAATGAACTAAAACTATAATCTCATTAACACATGTACACATAGTAGAAGCCGGTACAACGCCATGAAATGTCGGACAGGTGGACTGGACAAACTTCTATAGGAATATTTATATAAACAGTACGACTTAACTTCGATAATGCGGCTTCAAAACAAACTCACAATACGCAATATATATGGAGCCCATACATGGTACCAGCACAATTGTTTTCAAAATAACGAACCTGGTCATGGTACTAACGTAGCAATAACCACCTTTGAGACTAAGAACGCACAAAGGGTCCTATCTAGGACCGTCATTAATTCAACAGAAAGTTCTCGCAGAAGCGCCCGTATTAGGATGAAGCAGGAAGCACAATGATGGAAATAGACTTTGGGCTTAAGTGATTATAAATAATTATTTTTTTGTAAATTCGTTTTACTAAATCGATGCTTTTTTATCCGAGCAAAATACTATACATACTTGATTAAGAATAAGGCTTGTTTGGTACATTTACAAATGGTTTCTGATGAGTTGGAAACATTAATTCAAGGACTGACTGTACAAATGAGCAATTTGACTGCAGAATTAGGTATAATTAAGGCTCGTCTGAATGATACAATGATAATAAATATCGAGGGAATCCGCGTGCACGTCCCAACCAAAATAGGTGGACAGAACAACTAACTAAATGGCTTATGACGTAGTCAAATTTCATTAAGATTGATAATTAAAAATAATTCAGATCACATATTAATCCAGTAAATCTAAAAACTCTACCCTTGTTTGATATCGGTTACCACGTTTTGTGGTAATCATGATATTATTCAATTAACTATATAATGGTTATATATATTTTGATGGGGACAACAGTTGGGTAATTCTTAAATTTTGTTGTATCTTGCCCACCACACTTGCCACAAGTTCTTTTTTTCCTCTGACTGTGGTATCAACAATGAAGATGGGACTATTAAATTACGTGCTCGAGGACACTAGAGGAGGTTTACTCCATTTCTGTTTGAATACAAATTCGTATTGGAGATGGTACCGTTTTATTCACCTCTTGGCTAATACGAGCCCACTATCATCTAATTCTGATCATAGTAACGTCCAAATTTCACACATTTATTGACTAAATATATAGTGGTTATAGGGCGTAGGACGGGTTTCTAGTTATGGGTCTCCAGTAAGTAGGAAACGCTGGTGTACATTATACTATTCGTTCATTCTGATTTTGGTATATTCTTCTGATCCTATTCAAACTAATTTTTTAATTGGTACGCAATACCTAATATACATATATATATATATATATATATATATATATATATATATATATATATATATATGTATGTATATATATATTGTCGCAGGAACAAAAATATATTGCTATTATTTATACAAAATTTGTTTTCGATAGCCTAGTTTAAAATAAATGTCATAAAAAAACTTATGCATTAGTCAGCTAGAACTGTTTTACGATCAAAAAAGAAACTATGGATCAGTATATCAGTTACAAAAGGATTTTTAGAGGTATTCTTGTAATTGTGGATTAACGGTAGCGTTTGCCGACGGGATAATGGCCCAAATGCATATGTATCATTAACGAGAAAAATAAAAAAAATAAGTGCAACAAATTAATTAATTTTGAAATATTATGCGAATATTTAGTTATTCTATAATTATATTAATAAATCAACTCATAATTTTTGTAAGACTCTATAAAAATATATATCATGCGCAAAATAAAATTTCTCGTGGTGACGCGTTTTATAGTTGTTATTTTTCAACGAAATTGAATGCGTTGTTTCAAGGTGTTCGGATAATTATCGCAATCTATAAATATTTAAGATATCTAATGAGTTTAGTACGATGTTTAATGATTGGCGAACTGAAGATAGCAGCTGCCGAAATCTCCCGAAGTATATTATGGGAGAAAACAACTGGAATTCAGCCTGTGTCAGTCAGAAAACAACTAAGTTAATTTTGATAAATCCAGTTTAACAATTTTTTAAGCTAAATAAACTTATTCATTGGTGTTAATATGAAGTGTACGTGTAAGTTGGACAAAATTAGGAATGCTGCACCCCGCGCCTAACATTTATGTTTATCTGAAATCCGTGCCAGATCAAATAGTGATTTAATTCTTTAAATCAAGTCTGTGAGCTTGAAGTAAACACCAATCACATTGCATTTAACAAGTCGCGACTGGCTGAAGTTTTGTCATGCTGCTCGACGACTGGTTAAATATAATGGGATTGGTGTTTACTTCAGGCTCGCAATCAATTATTGTTTAATAGTGATTTAATTGTACCACTAGTATGCATGCGATGAAAGATACAAAACTGTTACACACGACACATAATTTCAAATACAATGTATTTAAGAGAATTTCATCTCGATTTTCAAAAAAAATATACTTTAAATATGGTTTGTTGTCGGTGATAACTATGGATTTGCTCACATTTGCAGTTTGCTAAATACAATGGATTTATTGTTTATCTTATGTTCGAGAACTTATTTTGTGGAGTTAGTATACGCTGTTCTATTGGGCAACGATAGAATTTACGAATTTTCATACTTCTATAGATATGATAAATCATTCGAACCACTCGTTTATGCAACCAGCACAATCATTTCCATCACCAGACACAAAAATAATCTGATCAATGTGAAAAATACCTGACTGCATATAAACAATCAGGCTTGTGAATGCGTGTTACCAGCACAAATTAATGACCTCAAAAATATTGGTCACATAAAAACTGAAATATACAAATTACAAAACACTGACATTTCTATTTAATTTAGCATTCGTTTATTCCTTACTAGAACATCTAAAAATAGGCAGACACTGATTTTCCCGTGTTCTGACGTGAATCTGATAATCGTCTGCGACCTTTTTTAAGGACAAGGAAAATATAATTCACCTACCGTATGTACTTAGCAAATTTCCTTTTCTTAATCTTTAATGATGTGTTGTCCAAGTGGCCTAGGATAATCTGAGCCAACACTGAAGAAAAAGGGCTCAAACTGGCCACTCCATCAGTCTGTTTATAGGTGTTTCCATTAAAATGAAGTTGTACATCTTTCGTGCATAACAAGATAAGCTTGCGTAGAGTGTGATCTGCTCTTATTTCTAAACGAATAAGTTAATATTTAAGTAAATTGTAAAATTTTAAATCTTATAATTTGATTTATATGTTTGTCAACTAATAACTGGGTAAAATTATAAATAAATTGGACATCGATACAATAAAACAATAATTGATTGCGCGGGTGGTGGTAACAATCAAGTTTGCGAGCTTGAAGTAAACACCAATTCCATTGTTTTTAACCAATCGTCGAACAACATAACAAAACTACTGCCAGCCGCAACGCACTGACGCGTTTCGACCTTCCATGATCATCATCAGAATACGACGGCAAACTGACTAGCGAGGATCAAACCGCATTGAATATATATGGAAATAAAATTTAGATAGGCGGCTCTCACCTCTATGTTATGTTGTTCGACGACTGGTTAAAAACAATGGGATTGGTGTTTACTTCAAGCTCGCAAACTTGATTTAAAGAAAAAAAATTGGACATAGAAATGAATTAATGAAACATATAAATGATTAATTAACTTTTGTTATTTAACATAAATAATATTTAAATAATTGTATTTATGTCAATAAGCAGAAAACAAAAATTCGCTTCAGGTTGGCAGTAGTTGGAATGAATAAAAATAATTTTAAAAAAGGCAGAAATTCCTCAATGAATAAAAGAAAAAATTGAATGACATGTGAGTGAAACATGATGAAGCTAATGTTTGAATCTTTACGAAGTGGAAAACTTTATAAATATAAAGTCTATTCTAATAATTAAAAAAAACTTCAGATACTGATTAATTAAACGCCTAAAAATTAGAAAAAATGCAATCATATTCAAACTGATCGGTTCAATTTTTTTTGGATCCCGAAATATTTAGGAAATGAGCCGATTAAACAATCCAAATTAAAAGAATTAATATTTTATTATATAAATTAACTATTAAGAAGGAAAATCTATTAATGCACATTTGGAATAAATTAGCTCAATTATTGAATAATGTAGTGAACTTGTAAATGAATAAACTGGAATTAAATAAAAAAACCATTATAAAAGAAATAAAGAACGTTCAAAGTTAACTATGCCAGCATATCGATCTTGATCACTAACTTAAAACAAATGGGAATTATACACAGATTCATTTACCACCATGAAATTACTTTTTTTGCACACAATTTCTTTGGCACTAGTCTTGAATAATGATGGTCTGTTGATTGCAAACAGTTTTTATGAGGTAAGTGCGTTAGAAATTTTAAAGGAGGAAAGCCAATTTGCAGTGATATTTTATGTTGCTATGCTTATCGTCTTTTTATTTGTGTCCATTCCAATTTGCAGAAAAACACAATTCCAGACATGTTTATTGCTCTTGTAAAAAAAGTAGCAACGCATGCAATAACATTTTACATAAAATAACAATGACAACGACTAATTTATAACCTTTGTAATTTTTAATGTGAATGATAATAAGTGATTTTTTATCATTCTTTTTTATAATTTGATTTTGTTATATATATCTACGCTCCTTTTGGCATTATGTCAATTTTGCAACTTAAATGTAGTATACATTTTACACAAATCAAAAAAAAAATTATACAATTCTCTGAAATAAGTTTTCGAGCGTGATTTAAACAACAATCCTATTGTATTAAACCATTAATCGAACAATGTAGCAAAACTCCCATTAGTCAAACGGATTGATACGTTTCGTCCTTTCATGATGATAATCAGAGCACGACGGCAAACTGCATATCGATGATCAAACAGCAGTGCACATATAAGGAAAGCAAAATTGGATGGGTGGATCTCACCTCTAGAAGTCTAACAAAAACTGTACTTGACTGGAAATGTCGGCTGCACAACTACAATTTATGAGATTTCTGGAGAGGAGGACCACTCGTCCAATTTTGCTTTCCATATATATGCATTGTGATTTGATCCTCGATAATCAGTTATCCATCATGCTCTGATATTGAAAATGAAAGGACAAAAAACGTCAGTACGTATGACTGACTGTAATTTTGCTATGTTGTTCGACGTCTGGTTAAACACATAGGATTGGTGTTTACTTCAAGTTGCAAAATTGATTTAAAGAATTGTTACCAACACCCGCGTAATTCTTTAAATCAAGTTTGCGAGATTGAAGTAAACACCAATCCCATTGTACTTAACCAGTCGTCGAACAACATAACAAAAATACCGCCAGCCGCAACGCACTGACGCGATTCGATTTTCCATGATCATCATCAGAGTACGACGGCAAACTGACTATCGAGGATCAAACCGCATTGTGTATATATGGGAAGCAAAATCAGATATGCGGCGCTCACCTATAGTAATCTTGCATACATTGTATGTAACTGGAAATGTCGGTTGGTGGTAGTTTGTTAAATTGTATTACCCGCGAAATTGTTGTTTGTCTAATTACAAATGTATACAAATTGTGATTTATTATTATTGTTACTTTTATTATTGTTGCTGTAATTGCTGCTGTCGCTGTTGCGATTAATTCTCTTTCTAATATAAAATACTCTGTACTAATTAATAATAATGTCCTTATTACTGGCTTATTGTTTCTACCCAGGAAATTACTTGTTTGAGAATAAAATTTAAATATTGTTATTTAAACTTTTGCCAAAAGTGCATACTGTTAACACCTTTTTTAATTGCGCACGTAAACCGTTAGACGCATGAATTAACGTTAAAGCTTAATTTATGATAATGGTCGACTAAATTAGTAATGGAGACGCCAGCATTACTACATTATTATTTTTCATTAATGAAGAAACTAATGCTCGAGTTTTTCTGCGACATGGCCTAAATACAACTGTCGCAGTAGATGTTGTAAATGTATGTTGACTTGGTGGTAGCGCTGGCTACAAAAGACAATTATCAAGGTTGCGGTCTTGATATCAGCACCTGTCCCATTAATTACTTATATATGCCAGTATAAACTAAGTATTGTACAGTGTAGAAAAGGCAATTCATCCAGTAGACCGGTTTCGGCCTTTTTGGGAACTCATCATGTACTGGCCAGAAATTGCCGCGGACAGAGCTCAAACCTGGCCAGTACATGATGGGTTCCCAATAAGGACACCATACTGTTCTTGGTCTATACTGACATATGTAAGTAATTAATGGGTCAGGTGCTTATATAATGGCTGCAACCTTGATTATAATAGTTGTTATCATCGCCCGCGCAACCAATGTTCGTCTAATTATAAAAGACAATATTTGCGCTTAATGGAAAGACATAATCTAGGGAGAAATATTCATAGCTAACTACGATAACCACTTGTATAAGTTCTGTGAGATAAAACTGCCAAGGGTCGAAAGACAAAATCTGGATGTTTATATATATATATATATATATATATATATATATATATATATATATATAGTAGTGCAAAGTAGTTAAATATAAATTAGGTAACCAAGTAGCGTTCTCCGTCCGTTGGCTGGCAGGTGCTTAATTAAAGCATCTAGCAGTAATACGATTGAGTAATCATGATGTGAATAAAGTGAAAGTATTCAAAATGCCGCACGTTAATTTAAAACAACAACTTGTATTGAAAAAAACTCCGCTGTCAGTCTCTGATTTCATAACAATGTCATGCGAAATTGCATACGAATCAGCATGACAACTCTTGTGTTTGGCAAAACTATCATAAAAAAGACAGGTATTTAAGCCAAAAATCCACCTTTCAGGTAATGTCCCGAATTTGCCGCGGAAAGGGCCGCTCCAAGGCACGTCTGCTTCTGAGTCCAATTATTTAAATCAAGTTTGCGAGCTTGAAGTAAACAATAATTTAATTGTATTTAACAAGTCGTCGAACAACATAACAAAACTACCGCCGGTTGCAACGCACTGACGCGTTTCGACATTGCATGATCATCATCAGAGTACGACGGCAAACTGACTATCAAGGATCAAACCGCAATGCATATATATTGAAAGCACAGTTGGAAACGCGGCTCTCACATCTAGTAGTCTTTAACATATTGTACGCCTCTGCACATCAATTATTGTTTAATTGTATTGTCTATGATGATCATGGCAGGTCGAAATGCGTCAGTGCGTTGCGACTGGTAGTAGGTTGTTATGTTGATCGTGGCTGGTTAAAACAACAGAGTGATGTTTACTTCAGCTCAACATGTTAAAAATTGATACCGCCGATAACTAACTAACTAGCATTAACACCTTTAACTAACTAACTAACTAACTAA